>JAVTVY010022016.1:0-92364 GCA_036873755.1 Hanleya hanleyi
CGCATGTGGCAGGAATCTTGAGATATATCCAATAAAGGGAGATTTTATTATCGTTTTTATCCATCTGTTTCCTTGCCATATGATTTAAGTTTATCCTCTTATTATTTAGAATTCAGTCAGGACACATTCCCCTTAATTCATATTTACACAAATTTCATTTACATGAAACGGGTCTTTGTGATGAATGTTTAGTTGAAGACTCTATTGATCATTTCTTTTTTTACTGCTTAAGACAAACAAATGAACGTATTATATTTTATGCTCATCTCATTCACGCAGGTGTTTTTAATCCGACCCTGGACAAGGAATCACGGTAAAGTTTTTCAGGCTGTTGTCAACTTTGTGTTGAGCTGCCACAGATTTTAATAACTTGTTCTGCTGGGTTTTTTTATTTTATTTTTTTTTATGATGACACGCCTACTTTTGTTTCATATCGGCTGGTATAGTTCGCATGTTTCGTTTATATTCAGTCTGACAATTTATCTTAAGTGTATGTAGTTTATTTTATAATATGTGTAATGTCTAGTCAAATACATTGTCCAGTTGATTGATTGTATATGTGCTGGTATACTGCATGCTTATAATGTTTAGTCTTGCATGATTGCCTATTTATTCGCCTCCCTCCTTCATGTTGCTAAGGCTTTCTGTCTATAATTTCAAATACTATAATGATTTCTATTTTATTATTTAATTATTTGATTCCAAATAAAGTTATGAAAATAAGAAGCAAGTTCAATGTTGTGGCGCGCATCATTCCTTGGAATGGAGGCTCCAATAATTCAAATTCGGTCTGTCTTTCAACCGGGTAGCACATTTCCAGACAACGAACTCCAATATGTCACTTTCTAGGACACGTTGTGACGGCAAAGTCCATTGGATGAAGCCCGTGTTTTGCTATGTAAACGTTAAAGGAATAGAAAACCCAAATGCGATGCATATTAATATCGAAAGAACTATATCATTAGTATTCGAAAAACAAAACAAATCAACTTTTCTAGTAATTCCGAATGAATGAGAATATTTTAAACATCAGAGCCATTATAACAAGCCTGAGAGCCGTTAGCCAATGAAAATCCTTGAAATATCACCTGACATTATTCCTGTGACGTAGTTGTGCTGTAGGCAGTGTAGCTAATAACATGGAAACCAATTGTAAATTATTGTGTCGATGCCTGTTGACAGATCTGTGGACGCTCAGAGACGATTATGAGGATCGTGATATATGAATGTCGAATTGATATACAGGTTGACATGTGGCATTTTGCATATGATTTCACGAGCTCTCTTTCTGAAGCAGGAATATCAGGCCACATCACCTGGTCGCAGTAGAAGAAACGCTGCTAATGCTGCCGTTGCTGTTGTTTAATGCTTTACATTATGGGATAGAGCCCGGATGACAACGGGATTTTTGTCGCAGCGCCATCTACATAAAAACGGTATGACTCATCAAACGTCACAGTCATTCCAACATGTTGCAGACCATGAAGTGTTAAGTGTGAACGATAAATCGGTGTTTACTCAGCTGTAGAATTTTGCTAATTTTTTCTACCCGTGTTTTTTGAATCTGACGGCATAATTCTGTCATGCCGAACACGAGTTTACGCAGAGTTTACTATTCCTTTAAGTATATGCTCATCTGAATTAATGATATAATAACATATATATTAAACCCTATCTGGCCTGAGCTTTCTGGGACATGTCCAGGCCTTTCAGTGGGGGGGGGGGGCGAAATCACCTCCCCATAATTATTTTTCTTACCCCTTGAGCTAGCGGGCTGGGTACCCTGGGTTAAAGAGCTCTGAAACTCCAACGATGAAATCTTTATTCTATGAACAGATGTACAAGCATTACTACGTCAGTAAGGAATCGTCTCCATAAATCGTTTTTCTTTCAATCCAGAAATGTCTTTGGTTTTCGCGAATAAATCCCGATCCGATCTTTTTTGTCCCATCGAGATTCCATGGTTTCATGTTGATTTTAGCTGAAGAAAACTTCGAGTGAATGTCGCGAAACCATGGAGAGGCGAATGAATACAAGTACGTCATTTACAGGCTGTTACACCGCTATGTTAGGACCCAATACAAAGTAATATGCCAAGTTGAAATTGAGCTGTAGCTGCCACATTAACTATGCGGTGCTGACATACCATGTCCATCACGAATTTAAAGGAGACTGTAATGGATATTTTCAAAAGCAAATTTCCTTTATTATGCTTAACCCTAGCTTTTTGCGATCTGTCCATTTCACCCCCAACATTCTTTTTCTTACCCCTTGAGCTGAAGGGCTGAAACTTACAACATTATACCCTTGGGTCATGCTCAGCCAGAAAAAGCAAAAAAAAATCCAAGATGGCCGCGTTGATGACATTTGAAAAAAAAAAGACATTTTTGACGATTTTTCGGCAGATTTTCTGGTCAAATTTCACCGCAAAAACTGCACGATAAATTGGTAAATATAAATCTGATGTGAAATGAAATAGTTTTCCTCACTTTTCGTCCCGAAAAAGCAGTAATTTGGAAAAAATCACGGGAAATTCAATTTTCTGTTACCTCCCATGGCTGCCATTTTGAATTTACCCATGACCTTCTGCCCGCGACGTCACAATTACCCCAATATGACAAACTAAAAAGTCACGGAGTGTCAGCTCTCAAGTTGTTGTCGTTCCGGAGATAGCGTAGACAGTTTGCTAGTGGGATCATCATGCGCCCCCAGGCCTGGTAGGATTAACAAATGTAGGCCTACGAATATCAGTACATTTGAACATCTGACCACCCAAATGATCCATCCGCGGTCTGGGTCTTGACTATTCTAAACCAAACAGCGAGTATCGCCGACATTATATTTTGTTTTCACACAGGCTCCATCTATTGTGACGAACATATACTTTACGAATACACTTCTGGGAATCCATGGGCGTATCAGTGGGGCCGAGCACATGTATGGAATATTTAGTTCGACATGGAGCCAGAGCTACTTTTCAAAAAGCAGCCTGGTTCAACACAATAAATTCATTTCCTGATTCCTTAGAGGTGTGAAAGAAGCTATCAAGTCAAATACGACGAAATCGATCCAGTTCGCCCCAGCTCATCGGTGAAGCCTACAGAGGACAACACTATCGAATCGTGATTTCAGTAGCCCTGACTGGTGTGGACCTGCTTCTGCAGCATTATGTGCCTAACCGACCGGCATCATTATAACATGGGCTGTCGAGAGGCTTGTATCGAATGGTCAGAGAACTGGATTGTGAGGGACAATCCGAAGAACTAGAGTTTTTCCACCATAACAGATCTTTTTTGACGAATCCGGGGATCTTAGACCTGCCCAGCAACTTAGGGAATGTACGCAACCAAGTGATGAGCCTGGACACAAACAGCCTACCTGGCCTGACGCATGCTGAAACAAAGTTCAGTTTGCCTAACAGGGACTGAAGCTCAGTTAAAGAAACCTCCTCCCACAGTAACCAATCACTAACGAGCTGCCTAATTTCCTTACGTCTATCTGGTGTTATTTCTAAAGTCATAGTTATGGTGTTAAACCAGACCCCTATGTATTTCATTTGCGTTGAAGGAGAGCATTCTTTTTCTTCTGAATCCTCCAACCCACAAAGCTCGAGCAAAATACCCAACATAAGAAAGGCCTCGTCAGCAGCTGACGGGTCTTCTGCACCAGCAAGGTCATCAAGGTAATTAACCATATCATAGCCCTTCTGTATGAACATATATACAATAGCTGATGTAACCCTCTGGCAGATCTGAGCGGCGGATCGTAACCCCATAGATAATACTCGATCAAAAAATATCTTGCCATCCCAACGGAAGGCAACTAAATTAATATCACCGGGGTCTATAGGTATTTGGCGATATGCTCTTTTCAAGTCTTTTTTGAACAACAGACAGCCTCTACCTTTCCTTTTAATAATTTCTACCAACTGATCGACTTTAGGGTAAGCGAGTTGGATAGATTCTCCCAAATACTCATCTTTTTTATACCATCATTTACTCCGCCACCCTTGGGAAAACTAAGGTCTAAAATGACGCGTCGCTCGGAGGTGTCAGATTTGGGTACGGAGTTCAAAGGTGGTAACTTTATGGGAGAAGATAATGGGTTTTCATCAAATGGTCCGAGGACTACTTGGTAGGCTAATTCCTTACTAATGTAAGCATTTATGTCATTGGGAAACTCCCTGGCCCCTTTATGATTCTTCACCCTACCCATCGGAGAAACGGTCATAACCTATGGGAAATACAAACTCCAATAGATCACATAAACGGTAATCACCATAACTAGATAATTCAGATCTCCAAAATGGTATGTTTAGACGAGATGGGACTGGCAAACGACAACCCTCAAAGTTAAATTGCCCGGAGTCAGTGACTGATTCGTGAAGTTCGATGAAAAGGGAATTGAAACTATGAACTTGATTGTGATCACTGCAATTAGCAATGAAAGGTTGCCCTGCCCGAGGAAGTGCCAGATCGTCAATGATTTCAGAGCTGTGTTTCTTTACAAATTTAAACAGGTTTTCATCAACCTTAACCAGATCGCTTTCCTGCAACTTAGCACCTTCAAGACCCTCTTGCCCTCCCCGGGCAGTAGCAGTAAATGATTTTTTTCATATAGGCTGGCACGAATATGTCACACTCTGAATGCTAGTCATTTGGACTTTGGCTGTGAGGGACATTCCGAAGAACATTCAGCATGCTCCCTTTTTACTTTGTCTTTTAACCAACAAGGGGCACAAATATGTACTACTTGGCGTACCGTAACCCTAATGTTAGAAGAATGAGGAGCACTCTGGTCACATTTGTTTCTCTGCAATCCACTTCAGCATCCTTCTCCCTATTCTTTATCGAATAATTAGAGTTGACATGATTGGCCGAAAAAATATGTCGTTTGGTCAACATATGCCTGGCTAAAAATGGCGTTTCCAATTCACGTGGGTCATCCCGCCATGTTTTGAGGCCTAACTTGATTTAACGTAAAAATGCTGCATAAAATTTCAGCAGTGCTTCCCATTCATACACAGATTGATAGTACACTATCTTTTTGAGCAGTGCTAACCTACCAGCCTTCTCAATGCTGGGAGTGAGATCACTGGAAAGGATTTCCAGTTCCCCGGCTACAAATGTTTGAAAGGTGAGATCCTTAAAGGAAATATTCTTGCTAACATATTCGAATTGCAGGGCAGAGTGTGGCCAAACCTGTCTATATCTAACTCTGTCAGCCGCCCTGGCTTCAATGCCAGATTTAATTTTTTTAGATTTACGCTGGCGCTGCCTCGTTTGATTACACTGGCTACCATTACCTGAGAAATACTCACAAAGCTCTTTATCCTCCTCTGAGGAAGAACCACCAACTAAATCTAATCCTAAGGTTTTCATACGAGTATCCACAACATCGTTCAGATGCTCTACTTCACGCAACTCATTGATCGTAACCCTCTGATTACTTTGATCAGTTCTTAACTTAAAGTTCCCAGAACTAGAGTCCTTTAATTGACCCACGGCTGTACCTTCTCTCCGTTTTTGGTGTTGGTGTTGTTGTTGGATAACCTCCAGTTCCTGCTTGGAGCGTTCGATTTTCTCCCGAAATACGTTTTTCTGCTGCTCGAGTTCCTCTAGTTCCTTCTGTAGTTCCAGCAACTCCTGGTCGGAGTCGTCATCGTCATCTGGAATGTCGACGGTTGTTCTCTCTATTTCTTGCTGCTCTGCTGTCAGGGAGTAAAATGCAGCTTCCGGGTCTGGTCCAGTGGCGCCCTCTGACGTCTGCGTTGCCATCGTAATCTCCCCTCCGTCGACGGGAGGAGCCCGGATGTAGAGAGATTGGGAGTCGGACGTGTTTTCACTTCGCTCCGAGAAATTTGTCTAATTCTGCGGATTTCAGCTGATCTTAGCTCTGATTTTTGTGTAATATATTTTGTGAATACTTTTGGCAAATACCTGTGGTGAAAGTTTAGAATTATTTCTCAGTTTTTTGCTGTTCAGGGCGTTTTTCTGACTTAGACAGTTTGGCCTGGTTTGGGAAGGCAGAGAGCCGCCATTACTACCGTCTCGGTCTTTGTAACCGAGAGGGTTGGTGTGTTTTTTTGTTCTCTGTCTCCCTCTTCTCTGTTGGTTCGCTGTCTGTATATATTTCGTATTTTGCTGTTGTATATATATATCCTTGTTGACTTGATCTAGTTTGAAGTTGGTTCGTTTTTCGTTCGGTTTGACGTAGGTCGATTTGCACATAAGTTTTGTGTAAATCGAGGTAGGTTGGATACATGTAACATACCGAAGTTATATTGCTGTGCATTGTAGGCTTAGCCCTGAGTGTACAGCTGTGTGCTAGCCTTTGTTCTCTGTTCTTTTGTTCCTCGTTGTAGCCAGGCAACTCGCTTGTTTGGGACTAGGATTTTGTTCTGCCTGGCCCTGAAGTCTCAGTGTATTGTTGTAAAGGTTACAGTGTACGTCTTTGGAGTGAGGCTCCATCGGGGAGTATTCAATGCTTACTCTGTGGGGAGGCTCACTGCTGAGGTTTGTGCGTGTCACTATTTGTAGTTTGTAGTTGTATTTTTTTTTTTTTTTCACTATGGTCTGATAGGTCACTGAGCCTACAACTTAAAGGTCTAGAGAAAGCTAATGCGGAAGATATATATCACGCATTGAAAGACACTGTTGGATCAGGACCGAAAATCCTTAAGGGTCTAGTACAGGTATCAAATACCTTGTGGAACGTCACACTGGCAAATGAAAATACCAAAACTCGCCTAGTGCTGGAAGGTATTCGCGTTAGAGATCAACGTGGCCATTTTGAGGAAATAGACTCAGGAAAATTGTTAGTAAAGATGAAAGGACCATGCGATTTCCCAGATTCTGCGATCAGAAGCGCTTTTGAGGTTTATGGTGATGTTCTCTCTGTACAAAAAGAGTTCTACTCTTTCGATAGAGAGTTTGAGACAGGGGTTCGAAGAATTTGGATGACGAAATTCAAACGACCTCTTCCTTCTTCTATTTTTGTTGGGGGTATGAGACTTCCTGTATGGTATAACGGTCAAGTAAAAACATGTTATACTTGTGGTTCAGAAGATCACATGAACTGGAGGTGTCCTTTGAAAAATAAATGCCTGATCTGTCATCAGGCAGGACACTTTAAAAAAACCTGTCCAAAAGCCAAACAGGTTTCTGGAGATACCGTAACTAACGGCGGAAAGGGTGGTTCCTCTGGTCCTCGCTTTGCTCCGCCCGTAGAAGTCCGAAGAGGACTTGACGCTATCGACCTAGGCCTGTGGAAGACTGTAGGCCCTGATGGCAAACCTATCAAACGTCATCAGGAGATAGTTGCCGCCGAGAGCAATGAGAAAACCCCAAACCGCTACGAGTGTCTCGATGACGCGATGGATGAAGGTGGTAATTCGGAAGATGAAGATGTCAGTGAGAGTGATGAAGATGTCAGTGAGAGTGAGGTTTGCGATGATGTAGAAGTCAAGGCAGGTGATCAGAAGGCATGTGATCAGAAGTCGATTTCTGATCAGACTGAAAGTGTTGACGTGGTATTAACTCCGGAAGTTGAATTGAAGGGTGACAACTTACCGGACACTGGTAGTGTTTCGGGTGAGGATGCACTTGTGCAGTCTGTAGATTCCTTCACTAATCCTACTCACTCCGGTGTAGATGTAAACTTTACACCAAACGAGGAAGTACTGAAGGAGTTCACAGCAAAAGAAAGTAGCGAAGTCTTGTAGTAATAAAGCTACCTCGAATCAGGAAAAGAAGAATAAAGAGAATACCATAGATATCGAATCCGGCAAAGAGCCTAAAATGGTCGATGATACTCCCACTCCTACCAACGATACACCCATGCTTTCTGATGAGGAGTATCAAGAGTGTAGTGATCGTCCATTAAAAGGCCAGACTTCCTTGAACCAAAGGTCGAAGGACTTGTTGGGACAAGAGAGAGAGAAAGAAGTTGATAATAAGAAGGAAAATAAAAAAGACAAGAGAGAACAAATGAGAAATAATAAGAAAGGTAAAAAAGGATTACCCCAAATAAAACGTACATAATGGCTAAGCTAGCCTTATATATCTTGGCTTGGGCAGTTTTGTGTTTTATTTCTATATACAGACTAAAGATGGCTCAGCCACCAACTATCGTTCAGTGGAATTGCAGAGGAGTTTGGCCAAATTTAAATGAACTCCAATTATTAACTCAAGACTATGAACCATCAGCTTTTTGTCTCAACGAGACCTTTCTGAAGAAAGCAGATAAAGCTAAATTTAAATTTCGCCAATACACACCTTATCATTCCTACGCTTTAGAGGAAAATGGAAAAGCTACAGGCGGTTCTTCAATATTGGTTAAAATGGGTGTTTTACACAGTTCTGTTGATTTAGTGACAGATTTACAAGCTGTAGCAGTTCGTATTACCTTGAATTCTGTTTTCACATTATGCACGGTGTACATACCTTCTTCTGGTAATCTCCGGCTCAATGAACTTCAAGATCTTTACGATCAGCTCCCGAAACCTTGTTTAATGAAGGGTGATTTTAACGGTCGTAGTACTGACTGAGTTCGTCATAACATTGGTAGAAATATGTTGTAATCAATAATAGAAGTATGCTTTTATTGATTTTTTTTTAAATCCGTGGTGGGTGGTTAAGTTGCAGTGGTTCTATGAGGACAGGACGCTCCGGCTCTCCGTAATGGTGAGCTCTGGGTGAATTTTAGCTTTCCCATCTGACGTCATAATATGTATTTGAATTTTATTTTGTGTCCATTTTTGTTTACTTTGCAGTATGTATACTATGAAATGTTAGTGTTGCTGATTTTGTTTTCATGAACTTTTTTATGCTCATTGCTTGTGCATGTGTTTTAGAACGAAATAACTGTTTTTGAATCATAAGACAACTTTCCACGATATTGTTTTAGTCGGGTGGATTGTAATCTTTGGCCCACGTATGGCTAACATGTTGTTGAATCTTGGGAGTTCTATTTGGATTATCACGCACTTGTTATAGTCGAGTTAATTGGGATACTTAGCTCACGTATGGCTAGCATGTTAGCTTTCAACAATCAACATCTAATTTTCACTTCACGCTTAACTAACTTCAAGAGTTTTGTTTAGCTAATCTGGCACTACGTGGTCAGCAAACCGAATACTGCGGAGTTTAAGATAATGTAAATTAGTGACAATTGTGCATGCATGATTTGATACTTAAACTCTTGTACAAAAGAGAACAAACGTGTCATATTACCATCAAGACTCCGGTGTGTGTAACTATTTAAAACATCGATACAGGCCATATTACAGAGGTTTTGTCAGCAGCTTGTTTGTTCCATCTTGACCAGTTTCAGAGTCGGATTCTACAACTTTAAATTGCCCCCGGAGTCCTGAAATCCTAGAGCAAACCTAGGTCGAAATCTGGAATCGTCTGGAGCTATGTAGAGAACAACCCCTCGAGATATACTCAGCGCACAATTCCCACCATCATTGGCTTACGTAAGTCACGTGTGTTCGAATTCATAGTCCAGCCTGAGTAATTTGCGTGGCTAATTGTCTTTCGTCTAAAAAATTGTGTGTAAGGAAGACAAACAATTCAACGGAGTTGTGGGCGCCTGGTATAAGCTACACGTACACACGCATAAGGGATGGGTACAAGCAAGACCAATGGTTCGGACGAGGGTATTCGATCATTCATATATATTGTCCCATCATCCTTTGGGAAGACGTCATGAGTGCGAAAATGCGGAACGTCCCTCACAAGAGAATAGATACCAAGCAATCTTTCAGCACGAACTACATTTCACGGGATGACAAACTTTGGAAGCGCCAGTATACACATGTCCAAGCAGACCCTTCATAAATGGCTGTCTGTCAATATTTAGCGTTTATCTGAGGACACAGGCCCACAAAACAAGAGTTTCGGGGGAGGGGAAGGGGGGGGGGAAGTGGACGGAGGTATTACGATGGAGTGTCGAAATATGGGGTCTCTATATATAACCCCTTTCTTTTTTATAAAACTACAAGCATGGGGTTATATATAGAGACCCCATATTTCGACACTTCGCCGTAATACCTCCGTCCACACCCCCAAAACTCTTGTTGTGCGGGCCTGTGTCTAAGGACGAGGATGCAACATTGCTCAATGTAATAAAGCCATAAACAAGTTTTCGTAACTACTACCTCTCGTCAGCAGAATATGTATTCACTATGTTATCAATATACATATACATTTACTTCCAAGTTCTATATATTCCATTCGAATAATTTAACTTGAATTTCAAGTTCGATCTCCTGAAGAATCCAGCATAACAAGTTAGAAATTAAAAATATATATAATCAATTTGTTAGTACAACCTGGAAACGACCCAGGAAACCAGCAGAAGTATCTTTCCTCTTCCAAGAATCATACTACATGACGTAAGAGTGGAATGAACGTCGAGTCGTGCACAGGGATACATTAACAATTAACAAATTAACTCGCTACTGGAGACGTATAGATACTGCTTCACTCATACCTCCCGGAAAATCAATTTAATATATTGTGTGAACTGGGATTAATCTTTGTATGAATGTTTCTTCTGGACAAATACGCTGCACGCATTTCACTTTTCTCACTAAGACAATACATATATCGGCATATCTCTCTCGATCCTACTGATATATTGTGGAGTAACACATACACCAACAGGCGATTATCACGGCTTTATATGCAAGACAACAAATCATGTTGTTATAATAGTGTGGGATCTAATGAACCAAGTATTCGTTTTTTTTCAACTACTGACGTTGCTACAGAAGTATCTCGGGATTGTATGTCATCAACTTCGGTACATGTACGCCGTCTCCACTTTCACTATGATGGGATGCTAACTAGGAATAAAATGCCATCATGGTGGCGAAGAAAATGCCGGCATACAGACCTAACAGGTCTGACTGACTGCTTTCCTACCAAAGATATCGAAGGATCACTAGTCATTCATGGAACGCTTTTTTAATAGAAAGAAAATAAATTGGCTCAATCCGATAAAAAATTCACTTCTTTTCGAACATGGACAGTTTAATGTTTACGGTTCGTCAATTAGGCCCACTTTCCTGACAAGCGATCCTCCTAGCTCATCAACCGTGTCCATTCATCTGACGAGTAATGCATGAGGCTTCTCGACCAACATAACCGATCTAAGAAATGAATTTCACTACGACGTCTCCGAATTTAATTTAAAACAGGTTAACAATATCATTGTAGCTGGAAAAACTCAAATGATATACATGTAGTAACGATGAAATGCTAAGGTATTTGGTCATGGAAATCCGGCTGGCAGCATTGAAAACTGTTCCGCTGTTACAAGGGGGAATGCCTTCGTGGAATTTGTTGAACACAGAACCTATTTTATGAATCTGCAATAAATAGACAAATAGGCGAGAATATCTGTCAATATCTGATTACTTCCATTGTAATGTTGATACCTTAAAGTCCTTTATCTACATGTAGATAACTAATTGCAGTTCTTCCATTATTAGTGTCTATCAGTTTCGGAACAAACAATCATCCTATCTCATCAAGATTGCCCATTCTTCTGACAATTTCGTTTATGTAGACTGCCCGTTCCTCTGCAAAGTTCCTTTATGCAAACTGACCATTCCTCTGACAAGTTCCTTTATGCCAACTGTCCGAAATGGGCAGTGGTATCATAAGAACGTCCACGAATTTAATTTCTACTTAATTTCTAGTTTAACAAACCTAAATCTTAAAAGAATAGAAAACCCTAAGGCGATGCATACTTATATCGAAAGAACTATATCATTAGTATTCGAAAAACAAAACAAATCAGCTTTTCTAGTAATTCCGAATGAATGAGAACATTTTGAACATCAGAGCTATTGCCCAGATAAAGAATCCGTGGAGGTCGCCATTATAACAAGCCTGAGAGCCGTTAGCCAATGAAAATCCTTGAAATATTACCTGACGTTATTCCTGTCACGTAGTTGTGCCCCAGGCAGTGTTGCTAATAACACGGAGACCAATTGTAAATTATTGTGTCGACGACTTTTGACAGATCTATGGACCTTTCTTTACGCTCCGAGACGATTATGAGGATCGTGATATATGAATGTCGAATTGATAAACAGGTTGACATGTGGCATTTTGCATATGGTTTCACGAGCTCTCTCTCCGAGGTAGGAATATCAGGCCACATCACCCGATAGCTGTAGAAGAAACGCTGCTAATGCTGCCGTTGTTGTTGTTTAATGCTTTACCTTATGGGATAGAGCCCGGATGACAACTGGATTTTTGTCGCAGCGCCATCTACATGAAAACAGTATGGCCCATCAAACGTCACAGTCATTCCAGCATGTCGCAGATCATGAAGTGTTAAAGTGTGTTCCAAAGATAAATTTTACTCAGCTGTAAATTTTGCTAATTTTTTTCTACCCGTATTTTTGGGATCTGTCATAATTCTGTATGCCAAGCTTCGAGTTTACTATTCCTTTAATCCAATCTCTCAGTTCCAAAGTGACATATGTAAGGCAAACCGCTACAGAAGTATTCTGGCATAGATATATCTAGCCATCCCTATTAGAAATTGGACGTGGGCAACAACAATATGTTGACTGGTTTCATTGAAGAATAATGTTGCTCTGACAACAGTACAACAATAGAGTTTTCATGTTTTATTTCTGCATCGATTTTGGAGGAAGCTGTGTCATGTAAACTGGAGCATTCGATTACGGATGCGTTAATTCTTCATTGACAGCGGCGTGAAATAAACAGAACAATATCCCGTCAATAATGTTGAGATATTCCTTTGCACAGGTAACTGTATGAATAGCTTTGAAAACCGATAAACACAAATAGTTATTCGGTATAAAGCAAACTTTGTCCAACCTTGTTACAATAGACTGAACAGTCGTGTATGTGTACAAATAAGACAGTCCATTTTATCGTTCCTCGACCATAACACAAGAGCGATGCAGGATACTGGATATATTGATCTGTTGATTTAGACCGTGCAAAAAGAAAATACACAAAAGAACCAATTTTGATTTCATTTCGAGCATTTCTGGTTCGTCTTTTGTGGTATTGAAATGCACTGAAGCGGAGAATAAAAGAACGAAAAGTTGATAAAAAAAATTCTCAGCTCTATACTTCAGACCAGCGCGCAAACGAAGTGCGCCAACACAAAGGTATAGCGCGCCAATGCCCATGATTATCGGCTGGCCATTGTTCTAACTCTGTTGAATGTAGTCCGCCGACATGATTGAACACAGGCCGCGCGCTATCAGCACAGTCAGACAATGGCCATCATTTCATATGTGTTAATGTATACTTCCTGTCGAACAGTATAACGGATGTTATATTGTCAGCAAGAAAACAACACTGTAAAGATTAATCATCTCGTTAAGTTTGGCGTAAACAAGTGGAGAATATAAACATAACAGTGCATTCTCTCTCTGACGGGGTAAAGCGATATCCCGCTTTCGTCCAACAAAATGCGCGTCTGTGTCTCATTTGAAAAGAAATGAAATGGCATTAACTTATTGTTTAGGTAGAAATCTCTGTTATTGTTTCTTTTTTGTTATTTAGCTGGAACGATGGATGTGTGGGCCATAAATACTTGTTAATTCTTTTTCCTCATCGGAAGTTTCGTGTGCAACCTTTAACAGTCGGGCGATAACGAATAAAGAGCATATACAAGTATTTGTCATTCTCTGTAAGGGGCTAATTGATCTTTTGAGTTTCTGTGTATATTTTGGTTAGGCGGTTGTAACAAGACAAGCCAAAGAGACAAATAGTCTGACCGAGCACTGCATGTTGCCCCGATTATGACCTCGACTCGCCCGTGTGTCTGAATTTATACGAAGCTGTATTCATTTGAAATGTTACGTTCAACCGTTTTACTGGCCGTTCTGAAAGAGGAGGCGGCCTTCGCAATTTGCACACACCAACGTTTTATGAATTCTGATAATATATTTAGGCATACTTAAAGCTATCTTTGGCGAAACTTTTTGTTAATGAAGATTATTCGTAGTCTCAACCGAATGTTCACAAGACGGCCGAGTTTCCTTGAAGCGCAAACAAAAAATGATAGATAATCATTTACAGCATTCTTATTGAAGAAGTCAAATCTTCTATATATTTTTTTAATTACTTAGCCAGTAATTTAAACTGTAGAATAGATTGTGTTCTTGCCGTACACCGCCAGATGGGACCTCTTTGAAAACAATTCAGTTTTAAGCGGTGACGGCTGTTAGCGCACAATCCGGCAAGCGCGCCAACGGGGAGCCTTTGTTTACCGCCGACATGCTCACAATGGTTCAGTGGTTTGACAGGACTATATTCTACCGGCGCGTGGCGGCAAGGGGCACATCATGGGGGGGTGTAATACGTTTTGGTGATTAGGCCAGCACGTTGGCGCGCTATCGGTGCGTAAACGCTGTTCACTAATTGGAAGATTAAGCTGATCTGATCTGTATTTGCTATAATTTGTATCGTGTGCAATTGAGCGAGTAGAGTAACATTTAATTCATCTTTTTTATTTTAGAATTGGACGACTTGCTTCAATTCCCATACATTTGGAGATAACATGTCATTTTGATGGGGAAGGAGGTCGTGTTTCCCTGCAGGTAGATATGCTCACTGCTTTTTTTCTGAAGACATCTCAATGATCAAGATTTGTTCCTGTGATGTCCTGTATCTCAGCGACGCTCTTATAGCACATGTGAATGTTCATGTGGAAACGTTGTCTGGAATGATCACACGACCCTTAGCACCGGCTTCAGGGGAATTAGATGCTTGTATCGAAAAAAAAGACGGCACAATAGTGTGAGAGAGAATTAGATTTAATGTCGGACCACACAATAGTGTGAGAGAGAGAATTAGATTTGATGTCGGATCGCACAATAGTGTGTGAGAGAGAATTAGATTTAATGTCGGACCGCACAATAGTGTGTGAGAGAGAATTACTGTCGGACCGCACAATAGTGTGTGAGAGAGAATTAGATTTAATGTCGGACCGCACAATAGTGTGAGAGAGAGAATTAGATTTAATGTCGGACCGCACATTAGTGTGTGAGAGAGAATTAGATTAATGTCGGACCGCACAATAGTGTGAGAGAGAGAATTAGATTTAATGTCGGACCGCACAATAGTGTGTGAGAGAGAATTAGATGTAATGTCGGACCGCACAATAGTGTGAGAGAGAGAATTAGATTTAATGTCGGACCGCACAATAGTGTGTGAGAGAGAATTAGATTTAATGTCGGACCGCACAATAGTGTGTGAGAGAGAATTACTGTCGGACCGCACAATGTCGGACCGCACAATAGTGTGTGAGAGAGAATTAGATTTAATGTCGGACCGCACAATTTAATGTCGGACCGCACCGCACAATAGTGTGAGAGAGAGAATGTGAGAGAGAGAGAATTAGATGTAATGTCGGACCGCACAATAGTGTGAGAGAGAGAATTAGATTTAATGTCGGACCGCACAATAGTGTGTGAGAGAGAATTAGATTTAATGTCGGACCGCACAATAGTGTGTGAGAGAGAATTAATGTCGGACCGCACAATAGTGTGTGAGAGAGAATTAGCTTTAATGTCCGACCGCGCAATAGGGTGTGAGAGAGAAGTAGTAATCTTCTGTAACAAGCACTTTCTGTAAATATATCAACCCTATTCACTGTATTCTCATTAGCTTTGTCGAAGGCATTTGGTCTATGGCAATTCACTCCTTGGCCAACCAGTATACAGATTTGAGATAGGTTTGAGCGTTCTGATTTAAGGTGGATTATTAGGTATTTTACGGAAGGGTACGGTAATATAGTACACAAACTGTGTGTTAATCCCTTACTATTGTCCCAATAATACCACAAGTGTTATATTACGGTAATATCCGCTTTGTTCATGAATTACATAGCCGTATTATTATATTCGCTCCTGGAAACAAGGGGATTCTAAGCTGATTTCAGGCAATACCATCATACCTTCAATACCTGCTTACTCCACCGGTCAATATCCTGACTGTATATGACCGCACGGTCCCTAGCACTTACCAAAACTACCCAAACGGGAAAATATTAGCAGAATGCAAGTTCTTATTCAGATCGCAAGTCTATGAGATCCGACGCCGATCCTACATTCTCCAACATGTTAGCCACAGTTAGAAACTACAATCACCACGATTTGTACAGAGGTCAAGCCTCGGGGATGAACGACCACCAGCACAATTTCACCATATACAGATAACAATTATAAAACTCAGCAGAAAAAAAGGTGGTTGAAAAGATGCCGGCGTTCGGACAAGTAGTCATATGTCCCCACAGGCCACAGCCCATGCTATTCTTCCGCACAAAAGATGGGAGCTCTTAAATCTCGGCGTATTCATTTTATTTCTACCTCAAGCAGTTCTCAAGTTATGACAAAAAAACAGACGGACATGGTTTTTGGCAGTTTCAATAGTACAGAAACATATACGGTTTGCAGGGCATAGAAAATCCGATGCGATATAGGCTCTACGTCGTATACGCATGCACGCCTCTGTACAGTGCATTACTGCAAACACTTTTTTGTAGCCACTGTCGAGTCCAGGGTATCTGCAGTGGATGATAAGACACACACCGCTGTAGTGGTGAAGGAGCCGTACCAGAAGGCTGCTGGAGCGCGGATTTTCGACATAATTGTGTCCCCAGTGGACGCCGAGCGCCATATTAGTGTGAAACAAATGCCGAAACTACTCCGACTTTGACTTACACTCATGCTCAATTCGGGGGGAACCGAACCAAATTTGTTGAAAATACATGGATGAACCAACAAAGTAGACGATTGCTTTGGTGTTATTATATAGATATTTTATCCAGAAAATCAGAATTACGTGATCATGTTCTACAATCAATACATGTGCATTCACTAAGTTTATAGGGAACTGACAGACCAGATGACTTTCACAACCATGTTTTCAGTTTATGACTTTCTGGAATTTATTGTGCGGTCCGACATTAAATCGAATTCTCTCACACACACACTATTGTGCGGTCCGACATTAAATCTACATTTACAATGCTTGGTGAAGGAGAACCAACGAGCGTTGAAAGCATTGGAAGACGTTTCTAAGCAATATCGTGTGAGCATTCAAAGAAAAAGCCTGACTTTCTTTCCTTCTCAGTGAACACTTGTGTCACATCATCGATTTAGGGTCATTAGCCAAGATATCTTCAACACTGGTTTGCTTTCGAATAACAACTAGTCAGATCAAGGGGTTGGCTTATGAAAACAGGGGGCACGTTTGGGATTCACACCAGATTCGCATGGTACAATGTGGTACTTAAGCGCTTGGTCGGCGAATGAAGAATGAAGCGATGGATCGGCTTCGGGTCTCACATGCATTTGTTCCGAATACGAACTTTCATTCTATAAATGCTCTCTCGTTTGGGCCATTTTTTCTATCAGGTGGTCACATAGTTAATCATTTTTTATCAGATGACTTGATAGGGCTATCGCATCATCGCTCTGAAATATTTGTATCTAATGCCGCTCAAGCCGTGTGGTCCTGTCATTCAAGATATTCGCATGAACGTCTCAACCAAAAGCGAGACGGGGTTATAAATCATCATCTGGATTAGACTCGTACCCAGCTCCAATTCGCTATCGCTCTATGGAGACTAGTTATCGACAGGCATTTTAAATCAGCACTGCACAGTGATTGGCCCATGGTATTCTCCACCCACCATGCCCCTCCATGCTTGTTTGGACGTCGGCAAAATGATACATCTTCAGAAAATTTATGACCTAGGCCTATCCCAAAGTTCACAAGATCATTATTGTTTAGCATCATCAGATAAACAAGACTAGTACGATCAGACAACATGCAGGCGAAAATACTGTATAATTGACGTAATTCGTTGTTTTCCGCGTTTCAATGGTTGATCTTGAATGCAGAATCTAGGTCAACTAAACTTATAATGTCTGCTGCTTCAAACGAGTAGGCCTACAAGTACGTTCAGTTTTATTTTTTTAACAACAAAACTTGCATAATGTTAGCAACAAAAGTACATATCATAGGGCGTATGAACAGTACTATGTATTGAATGAAGAACAGAAATGCTGCAAATCCCCTGACCTGATCATGTACATGTCACGCTAAGAACCTTGGAATAGGTCATAAATTTTCCGAAGATGTACCGTCTTGCTGGACGTCGTGGTAGTCGTAGAAGCGAGGGCTTTATTTAGGAAACCTACCATAATCGCTCATCGCTCATCAAATCTTACAAAGGATCTATATAATACTTGGTGGATTGGTGGCCGTAGCACTCAAGGCCCTTTATCGCACCATAGACGAGTACTGGTCACTAGATACACACGAACAACAACAACAACACATATTGACATTGGTCTATTTACCGGTCTAGATTTAGACCGGTAATTCAGCCAATCAGAGAATACAAAATGCCTGTCGCTTACTAGACCCCAACGGTGCGTGTGAGTTGAGGGCTAGGTACGAGTCTACACCTGGATCCGTTTTGGTTCTTGTGATGTTTTCATAAATATGGAGTCAGTATATTCATCTGTGGGGTCATATGACATCTTGTCAGTACGTCGGCATCGTTTTTCCTCACTCTTTTAATGTTAAATTGTTGCCCGTATGTGCGGAAATTTTGCTGGTGGAAGTTTCGTCCCAGAAGCTTGTCCTCTGTACAAATCATAGTGGTTGTAGTTTAGTGGTTTTCAGACATGATGTAGAATGGAGCGCTTGGTCGGCGTCGGGCCTCACATGTATTTGTCCTGAATAACAACTTACATTCTATAAATACTCCCCCGCTGGAGCCGAATTTTTCGTGCCTGGCGCTCACATAGTTCATCATTCTCTATCAGATGACTTTACAGATCTATTACATCATCGGTCTGAAATATCAGTATCTAATATTGCTCAAGCCGGAACTAGGGGTCATATCATTCAAAATGTCCACATGAACAGCTAAAATAAAAGCGTACCTTGGATACAAACCATCGCATGGATCACTTTGGTTCTTGTGATATATTCAGAAATATGCAGTCAACATGTTTGTCTATGGGGTCATATAAGTTCTTTTCATTGCGCCGGCATCGTTCTCCATCATCATTTTAATGTTGCGTTTACCTGGTCAGTTACTGCAAAACATATGGTCACTTAGTGCGCGACTGTTTTCAAATATACACATTTTTCCGAAAACTGATCAGATTACGCCGTGGTACATTCTCGGCGTATTCCCCCGATACTTATTCATAGATTTTGAAGAAAATCTTTTGTTCTGTTCCGTATAAGCGGTACTGATTTGTAACTAAGCATCGCCGCATTGTAACCAACTGACTGTTGCTGTGAGGTGTCCCTTTCTTTGGACCCGTGTAGTTATCACGCAGTGATTAGGAATCGAGGAGCGTTTGATCCATTCATTCTGTATATAATTGGATGCTCATGTCATGGGAACGTATTTGACAGCATACTACGACACATTTGTACCTGATATGTATGTTTCGGTCATACCATTTTGGAATCTACATTTTCAATAAAGTACAATGTCAATGATATGGATAGCAGCTGTCGCGGTAATGTCAATACAAACCACTGACCGCCTCTTTTCGAAGTGTTTCAATGCCTGTGGGTCTTATTAACGAAGGCTGACTGTCATACAGGGATTGGTTGGCTGTACCTATAATTGCGTATTGAAAGATATTCAAGCATTAGAAATGATTGATGGTATTACTAAAATCAGCTTAGAAGAACAGCATCCCCTTGAAAGCATTTAGGATACCATTGGGATTCGGAAATGGACACTGCTAAAGAAGCACTTTTTGACGATTCTTAAATAGGACGCTCCTGGAGCAGCTGCTCACAATGTTTGAAAGTCCCGGAATACATAATTATTCTAAGTAGTACTGTATTATCCCCTGGTCATTTGAAAACATCTCGCAAGCCTTGAAACTTAAACTATTCCCAGTCGGTTAAAACCGTGTCAATAATGGTCCGCTATGACTGATGTCTTACTGACATCATTGAAAACTGCTGACCGCTCCTCTCTTGCACGAAGTCAACTTGCTTTGTTATTATTTTTATTTCATACACATTTGGAATTGGTGCAAAGTCCCAAGGTGTATTCTATGCCACGAAGATCTCACGGTGAAACATATTCTTATCGACCGTATAGATTGTAAGAGATAACTTTCATCGAGCAGCTACAGCTACTCTGGAAGATCTTTTTGGTTGAGTAAAAGGAGATTGTATTTTAGATTATTTGAGAGGGATCGGCGTGTTGTATAAATGTTAACCCTACCTGGCCTGGGGGGGGGGGGCAAAAAATGGAGAGCTGAATCTCCGTGACTTTATAGTTTATCTTATTGGGGTCATTTTGAGCCTATTTGCATAACCCCTCGAACAGAGGATCATGGATAAATTCAAGATGGCGGCCACGTGGGGTACTAGAAAAGTGATGTTTTTGTCATTTCTTCAAAATTTCTGCTTTTCCGCAATGAAAAGTGGGCAAAAACTATTTTATTTCATATCACATTAATATTTGCTAATTTTTTATGCAGTTTTTGTGGTGAAATTGCAAAAATAAAAAATTCGGAAAATCCGACCGAAAAATCCATCAAAAAATGCCGTTTTTAAAAATGACGTCATCAAAGCGGTCATCTTGGATTTTTTTACATTTTCTGGGAGAGCTTGACCCAAGGGTATAGTGTGATAAGTTTCAGCTCCCTAGCTCAAGGGGTAAGAACAATAATTAGGAGAGGGGCCCCTCAGCCCTGGACAGGTCCCAAAAAGCCCAGGCCAGATAGGGTTAATGTATTTACATGAGTTATTAACGTGAATACTTTTGTATGATCGTCGCTATATAGCTGAAATATTGCTGAACGCGACATTAAACCTTAATTCTCTCTCTCTCTCTCTCTCTCTCTCTCTTGCTCTCTCTGTGAATATTGAATGTCGGATCTGAAGCCTGCTGTCAATGGTGACTTTGTCTCGCGTTTTAGGATTCATCTCAATGGGTATGTACTTGAACAGGGCTCAAACACAGAATCCACCGAACTAATTATTGTACTGTATTATGTTAACATGGCAGTGTGACTAACGTCACAGGACATATGAAGTAGGGTTTGATATGATTTAAGTGTGTACTCGTGAGATGACTTGGGGGCGCTATGTGCTACCGCGAGAGAATTTATTTAGCAGTCTCTAATTGGCAGTGGGTACTATTAACTTCCCCAGATGTCACCGCTTGTGAGTCATTAGCGTAGCAACTATTATCGCCCACGTTCCTATTACCATGGACGCTGATCAGCCTACAGCACGAGGTCACCCATCCAAGTCTTGACCGGGCTCAAAGTCGCTTAACTCGGTGATTAAAGTCGGTGATTTTACGAGAACAACGTGATATGCCGTATCAGGAAACCTTCAAAAGTCACAGTGAAACATATAGCCAAGGGTTCCCGATGGGCATGAGAGTGCACTCGCTGGGCCATCAATAAATAATAAAAAATAATTATAAATCAAATTTTCATCAGAATTCGGTCAGATCAGAACTTGCTGGTAACAATGCCGTAATGTACGTTCCAGCCAACAATCAAGGTTCTAATGTCAACGGTTCTTCTTATTTTACCGACGAAAGGTTTCGGATGGACTCACTCACTCACTCACTCACTACCGGACAATTTGCAGATGGTAGTCTATTTCGTAGGAAATTATAAATATAATGTCGTTGCGACATTGTAAGAATGGAAAGCACGATCGATCCCATAGGAGATCTTGAAGTTAATCTGATCTAGATTTTACCGCTGAAAACTGTCGATCGTAATTTGGGCATTATTTAACAATATAGATACTTTCAAAATATAAACGCAAAACATTAACTATGGAAGACACATATAGCTTTTTTTCCATGGGGAAAGTGAGTGAAATGTATTAGAAAACAAATCTTAATTTTATTTCGTTTCAGAGAACCAGAAGAAACCTAGTCGGGTAAAATTAGCTACAGACTTCGGTAACTATTGTTGTTTATAACGTCACTATCTGATATGGGGGACTTGGAGTCAACCACAGCCCTCATTCCCGTCGTCACAGAACCTGTATTGGTCAGACAATTATCTTTTTGTGTGTTTCGCTGTCCCTGAAAGACCCATACGGACAAACCTATTAAAATGTATATATGTGACAGATATCTTAGCGGCAATCTTGGTTTTCCCCATCGAACAATAATTGCAACATGAATTTTGTTATTGTCCTGCCATATAGGAAAAATAATATCGACGTTGCCCATTGTTAACAAGCAATGCACCCCGACATACACAGTTCCCCCAACTAAGAGCTGAACCACTTCACGCTATATATTTGGGTCATGATCTATCATAAAATGTAAACACAAGTTGATTTGCGACCCACGCGAGTTCACAGATATGTCATTTTGTCTGACAGTAAATTATCTGCCGATTCTAATATGACGGAGAATAAATATTTTGGGTAGAATAGACTATTTGATTACGAGCTTTTGATACTAGTCCACAACTGCAACCCAAACACCGAACATGGATAGTTCGGAGAGCCATTCGTCACCCTCAATTTTCACTTTACTCTCGTTTGCGATTATGCCGGAAATTATCCAAATAAAATAAGATACATGTAGAGTAACGAAATCTAATCTTTCTTTTTATCCGTACCGTAGTTGGGGTAAAAATGTTATTTGGTAACGCGCCCAACTCCAGTTCCATTAGATCAGATGAGAATAATACAAACAGTATCGAAAATCAAATTGACAGGTAAATTGGAGCGATGTGCAAGAGGTGGAAAAAATTGACGACGTCTGGTGACTAAAAATGACTCTACATAAAAACATCCCTCAGCATCTAGCATTCAGGCACGAGAATACGGTGGATTCGCCGACGTAGCCTTAGTATCTCAGCCGCGCTTTTATTGCAGATTTTCATGTGGAGACAATGAAGTAAGGCATATTGTAGAGATCTTGAATGTAGAATCCTGTCCTCTATACACGGTTCAGACCACGGTACAGTATGAGACTCTATTTTGTCTCTAATAGACTCATTCGCCCAAACCTAAGACATGTTCCAGGAGAAGTTTCAAACAGGGGCCGATTTCACGAAACCTCACTCGAGACAATTTTAGCACTTGAAAGTTCAAATGCACTTGAAAACCTCTCTTGACTTGAGTTTTTGCTTTTCATGAAATTACAAGCGTCTAGTCCGTCATTCATAATTCAACCGTCGTCCATTAGAGAATATCCGCGTCCATAATCCGCGTCCATAATCCGTGTAATGAAGACCTATTCCATATTCCATATAACAGTATTAGCACCAAATTCAAAAAGACAATCATAGTATACATAAACATAGGCTTGTTTCCTGCAAGAGAGAAGCGGTCAACAGTTTTCAATGATGCCGGCAAGACATCATGATGTTCCAAAAATATCAAATCCGTATCGCTGATCAGTATTCTTAATCCATAAAGTTCACTTGAACCTGAAATCGCACTTGAGTTCAAGTGTGGTCGAACCTTCCTTGAAAGCTGCACTTGAGATAAAAACGTACTTGAAATGACCAATATGAAGGGAGATGGTGTCGAAAAATAAGTTTTTGTCATGTGCCCTTGTATCATAATGCACGTATGGGCATTGTTCTTCATCTCAAGAGCCAAATATGGCACAGACATATTTATTTGACATCTGAAATTCTATCGATCGTCTCCTGCGTATCAAATATTTTGAACATACACTTCTGCGGGGGTACTATTTATTATCAAACCGCACAAAAGAGTTCCAAAAAGGTCACTTCAAACATCACTTGACCAAGTGCAGCCAAAAACGGTTGGTGAAACACAACTTGAGAATTTGTTGACGTGCACTTGGTCAGGTGCGAAAATCGCCCTTGAAAAAGTCAAGTGAGGTTTCATGGATTCGGCCCCAGAGTGTGACCGAGATACAATATTCACTAGATAAATGACTTGAAAATTGATCCCGTGAAGAAAATACTTAATTTTTGTACAGATTGAACGATGGCATCATTACGATATCTTGTCGGCATCCTTGAAAACGGTTGATCGCTTGTGTATAATATATACATTTTTATTTCATGCCCACCTGGACTAATATTTTCTTATTGATCAGGTATATCTGCTATAGACGAGAACACTGCTATGATCGACTGAACATGCATACACGCAGTACACAGTGTTGACATTTCTTTGGTATATCGAAAGGACGTATTTGTAGGAAATTCCTGGAAGAGACTGTTTGGCTGTATAATTATACAAGATAGTGTGTGTGTGCTGCATGGGCAATTGATGTTCCACGAATGATCAATACACGGTATTCGATGGTGATGGGTTCTTAACTGTATACATATCATCTTGGGTGTTTTGTCTAGTCCAGTATTTGCGGACAAATAACCGATATTCTTTCAAATTTCACTTATCCGTACGCATGAATGTACACATGAAACGAACTGTTCAAACAGTTCAATTATAGATGAAGGAACGGCTTGTACAAACATCTCTATGGTCAATGCAATTGGTGTTAGAATGCTGTTACCCATGTCGATTTAAGCTCATTCCATTCAATTGGCTAACACAGATTGCGAAAGCATCGGAATTCTTCGAGTGAGTGTCATATCAACCTAAGATGGTATAGGGAATAAACGAAAAGTACGAGAGAGAGATAAAATGTGGAATGTGACTTATTCGCTTGAAAACGGAACACGGGCGGTTGTTCTTGGAGAAACCAACCTTCCTGTGATGGTCCCCCAATTTCTACGGGTGATCGTCGTCACCGCTGTGTCTCTGACGGTTATCGTATCTAACGTGATAAATCTAGTGGTGTTGAGACTAACCAGACAGATACCGGATATTGCCAGAATTTGTTTGATGAACTTGAGCTGCGCTGACCTCATAAATGGAGTGGTCAGTCTAATTCCATGCGTCGTTCCGGCCGTGACCGGTCAGTGGCCGTACGGACCGGTATGGTGTCAGATCGCCGGAACGTGTCATTCAGCCTGTTGTTCCGTGTCGATTTGGTCCTTGTGCCTGGTGAGTGTGGACAGATACCTGGCTATAAAAAGACCGCTACGGTACCACAGCATAATGACAGCCAGGCGTTGTTATATCGCACTTGGTATCATTTGGACGATAATGGTTGCTTCGTTTCTGTTACCCGTATTTATATCTACAGACTTCATATATTATCAGTTTGACCCCGCAACGGTGATGTGTGGACTTTACTGGGAGTTTCCCTGGTTGTGCTTAGTGACCGGAACGTATGTTCCGGTAGCTGGTGGCTCCATTATCCTATATACAACCATAGTAATCTTACGAGAGACCCGGAGGCTTCTGAAAAACCGGATCGTCCCTCTTGGTCAAGCAATAATTCCACAGAACACCGACAGGAAAACTATAAGAATCCTCGGTATCACGGTCGTTGCATATTTCACAGCATGGGGCCCTTATGTGGTATCATCTTTCATGGTGTCCTTTGACCGGGGGATATACGTTCCAATTGGTCTTCAGTTCACATTGATGTGGTTGGCCAACAGTAACAGTTTCATGAACGTTATTATATACTCGGCAGTATACAAGTCATTCCGGCGCCGTGCAAAGAAGCTCATTCTGTCCATAGTATGTTTCAGAAAACAGTACATAGAAGCGCTAAATCAAGAAACCGCTGCAAACTCGACAAGTTTCATAACACAAATCTCCGGTACCTAGCTGAGGTAGGTATTGATGGTGTTGATGGTTCCGTACCAGTCTTGATTCTTCAACTGTCTGAAAAATAGAAACATTTGTGATCTTATATTCAGAAGCTCGATATATTCTCATGAACATCCACAATGAAATGCGTGTCATTTGTTAATCGATCGCGAAATTCACTGGATTCGTGATAACGGATAACATCATATGCCGTTGAAAATCTTGCACTAACTAGCTTCATGAAAGTTACGTTGAGACATATGGAAGGATTAGTATGTGGATATCTTTGCTGTACTGATCAGAAAGTGGTGAAATGGACCACAGATCCTCGTGAATGCCAAATTGATGATTTTGTTCATAATTGTTGGACTTTGAGATGCCTCAATACACACCACAGGTATTTACAACTGAGGCCTATATGGGGAAGACCGAGGGATCTGAGCTAACATGTGGGCACCAGTAGCTAGGATTCATCATGGTGCCGTCGTCATGTTCGTTTAGGGCCATTATGGACTCCCATTTACTCTCCCGATACCAGGCATTTCTTGGCTACAAATAGGTGCAGAACCGTCTTGGGAATCCATGGGGTAACATTTAGAATGGCTTCTAAATGTTCCGTTCCTGATGTGTAAAAACACAGAACTAAAATACATGCTTCATAAAAGACTAGGCTGTTAACGAATTTTGAACGTGACAATTCGATTACAGCGGTGACGAACGTTCATGGGCTGCATTACAAACGATGCCCTGATGCAGTACATCTTGGCAGGCCTAACCATTGTAACTGGCCTTGGCCTGCTTGGTCGTTTGCGGTATACCAGTATATGATAGAAGCAAGAGATCCGAGCTGGTTTCATTTTTGCCATGATTATTTCCCCTTATATGACGTTGATATCAAACATTTTGGGTACCAGTATTTAGCGGTTGAATATACACTGTTATAATAGGAACATACGCTGAAAACTTTGTTTTATTATAAACTGTGTATGATAGCAAATTATTCGTTTGCATTAAATAATCTAGAACAGAAAAAATTAAGCAATTATTCAATTATCTATTCCGACAGCGGGTTGACTTGATTAAATTTTCTACTTAGAGCTGCCAACCGTCAGAATTCCATTAACCGACCAACAGAACGTTCCCAAATAGGTTTAGTCCAATTGCATTTCATGCACTAAAGATTCCAATGTCATTCTAGCCAAATGTCGGGCTCTTACAGTTCCTTGAGTGGTTATGTTATCTCATCAACCCCGATTGAGTCGTCCAGGTTAATTTTCACAAAAACAAAAATCCGAAAATGCTAGAATAGACAAGCAAGACATCTTAATATGAAATAACTGGAATATGCGAATAGTTCACCAGTATGTCAGACATTTTTTGTCAATTGTCACCTGTATATAACTATACACTAGAGGCATGATTGCGACGTACGTGTATAAAAGGGTTGATTAAGGTTTACAACCGACATGGGGTACGGCGCATCACGTTGGGCACACCGGTTCTCGTCAGATCACCGAAGTTAAGCAGCGTTGAGATCGGTCAATACGTGGATGGGTGACCGAGTGCTGTACTGACTGGGCTGATCAGTGTCCAGAATAATAGGAACTGTGGACACTCTCGTGTTCTGGCACATGTAGGCACCGTCGTGATATGACTGAAACAATGTTGAAAACGACGTTAAATCCTACTCACTCACCTTACAACCGACATGGAGGTATTTGTTGTGTACTGTTGAGACGTCATTTATACCGAGTCAAGACACGGATATTGCCAATAGGGTTTTGACAATGTATGTAAGACGTTCACGCGGTAAATTAGTACACAACACATATCAATACGAAGGATTAAATCAAATTCTAACCAGAACATATATTGAATTGGACAAAAACAGTGTTGCCTGCGGCGTTGATCTATTTACTTCTGAAAGCGAGCAAGTGCATGTGACATTTACATGAGCCGCGGTAAAAGATCAGTTTTACGACAAAAATGTGTCACTTCCTTCCCGGAACAACGAGGATATATTTCTTTTTGGATGGCCCGACTGACAACTTTAATTTACGACCGGTGATCTGCAAGTCTCGTTCTTGCAATGGTGACTTTTGTGTACGGTCAACATGGGCGTTGTGCGCACAGATCGAATCATTTTGTAGACAAGAAGACGTAAGACATGCAGTTAAATTTCTTTAGAACAGATTAGAAGAGGCCTTTGAGTCTGAACTGGTCTTGGAGTTCGGTTCCGATACATTATATCGCTAGAAGAATGTTCCTGTGTTATTGCAGGGGAAACACACTCACTCATTCATGGACGGATGTTTTTCTGTAGCATAACACATATTGCGCCTCTCAAAATAATAGCCCTATGTCTAACACACATTTGCACACGACACGCAAGACACAGTTTAGAAATCCCTCTCATTCACCAAACGCTAAATAGACGATCTTCTCGATGTGGATAATCGCTATAAATATATATATGATGCAGTGAATGATATATATATATCCACTTTCACTGATTTGAAGTAACTACAGACACAGGCATGTAACCTAATGGTACGACATATTTATACCTATATCTCTATAACATTGAAGCGGGCCTTCTCTCTCGTCGATTTTACGACACCAGGGATGATTACAATTTCGACATCGTAACTATTCCTAATGCTCCAGAGGAACCTGCATATGGCGTGTATATATATATATGTCTCCTAGTAGCATTTGTTAAATCATGAGTAAAATGTGATGATTTTATTCAACGTCACAACACGTTACTGCAGAAACTTGTAAAGCAGAGCTGTACCACCAAGCGCCCCAGTGAATGTATCTCACATTTGCATGCTGACAGCAATATGCGTGCGTAACGTGCAAGATTTGCATGTATACGTTTCTTACTTTGTCTAATTTCGCTTAACCCGAGGCTAGGGGCCTTGTGAACTCATGTATTTCAAGATCCTCGTGATGTGATATGAACAGTATACTCTGATTTTATTTGCATAAAAATTGCTGTTTTATGAATAAGGTATTTGGATGACGGAGGCAGAAATTCTCTAATGGTCGACCGTTGTATATTGAATGACGGACTAGACGCTTGTGTTTAGCAATATCTGATTTTGTGACGCTATACGATGCAATAACCAGTATTAATGGATACAGGATTAAATTACCTTGATCCAGCCAGTGAAGTTATCTTTGAAAGACCAAACATAATGCAATTGTTGAAACGGACGCTCGCCTGCACGCGGTCAAATTTGACACCTAAATGTGTATTTCATCAGAAAGTATTCGATGTTGGATATATATCTTCAATCTATGAACGTTTGGGGCCATGAATGCTGGGAGAAACTCTTTTGCGATGCACCCAACCTGATTCGCATCTTCTACGAACCTCATGAGCTATGTTAATACTGGGCCAGGCTTTGCACCTTACAAGCGCCTAGTACGTCATTCAATATTCAGCCGTCGTCCAAGAATTTCCGCGTCCAAGAATTTCCGCTTCCATAATCCAGAGACCTAATTCATATAATAGATTTAACACCAAATTAAAAGAATAAATCATAGTATGCATCAAACTAGGCTGATTTCCTGCAAGACAGAAGCGGTCAACACTTTTCAGTGATGCCAGCGAGACATCATGATGTTCCAAAATATCAAATCCGTATCGTATGATTTTCGCTGTAAAGTTGTTATCTAGTGGATGATGTATCTCAGTCACGCTCTGATTGTGACTGTTTATATGAGCGCTATGTGGATCTTGAAATACATATGTTCATACGGCCCCTCGGGTTGAGGGGAATTAGACATACATTACGAAACTGGCACGCTACGCTCGTATTTTGTTATCAGCATGCGATTTGTATCGCCAAATTTGATAAATAGATCTAAATAAGATGTGCCCTTGGGGCCATCTGTAGTTTCCTTCAAATCCAGTGAAGGTATATATCCTTCCTGGCACGCTACGCTCGTATTTTCTTCCCTATCTCCGGAACGATAAAAAAAATAAAAGATGGCCCTCCGCGACTTTTTAGTTCGTGATATTCGGGTCATTTCGATCCAATTTCCATAACCCCCCGGGTAGGGGGTTCATGGGCAAATTCAAGATGGCGACCATGTGAGGTACCAGAAAAGTGATGCTTTCGTCATATTCTTCAAAATTCCTGCTTTTCATCGGGGAAAATTGGACAACATCTATTTTCTTTCACAATAGATTCTTATTTACTAATTTATCATGCAGCTTTTAAAAAGCAAACACATCAATAAAAAAATCGAAAAATCGACCCAAAAATGTCTTCTTTGAGTCCATCTTGGATTAGGGTCTTTATGAATATTCTATTATTTCAAGCTTTGTCTGCTGGGATTAGGACGAATTTACTCTAAAGATTTGCTAGAACTTCTCGCGAACTGGTGTTTCTCAGTACTTGTTTTGTTTGAGGAAGGGTACTCCTGTCGATATGGCGGATTGTTTCAACGACCTTGTTCTTGGTGAGGTCCCGCCAGTGAACGAGTACTGTAGGTTCAACTATTTCTCGCTTTGACCGCTAAATAACAATCTTCTGGTCGGCCGTCAGGTTTATTTTTCTCTATATTTAGGTCCGTTCATCAGGAGTGTTTTAGGTCTCCATCACTCACTATATCAAGGCTACCAGTCACAAAATGCTTGCATAGTGTATAGATAAAGTTTGACGATTCACAATCACAATTATAGCCTCCAGACGTGTATAAGTTCCAGTCAAAGTCCTTGACAGCATTAGAGTAATTGAAAATTTTGGTTGTTATAGATTTAGTATAATTATATGAAATGCATGGAGGTTCTGTGGAATTAAAATAGTTTGGTACAGTGCTCCGTGCCTCTGAATCATTCAAGATTCGTGGTAAATTAATAATGTCCAGTGCTTTATCCAAGTAGTTGATTTTCAACAAAAGCCGATCTTGGGATGTTTTGATTATGTTCACTGGACGATTCAACCGAAAATACGCTATATCTTCACATACTTAAGTGATTTTGGGTGGTATTATATTTCTTGAAGGCACAGATTGTTGTATATATCTGGCTATTTGATTTAAAACTCTCAGACGAAACGCATACAAGGCTGTACGAAAGCTATGTATGCTGTTGGATGTGTTAGTTAAATCCACGAATTAATTTGAAGTGATGTGAACGCACTATCAAACTTTCTCCAATCATGGCTGCGATGTCTCCGTTGGTGGGGCTTAAATAGCTGGATAATATTGGGTATATTTGAATGGCGATTTGTAACAATGCTGAACCCCTTGTCATTATCATTTAAACCATACGGAAACACTGCCTCAATCTCTAGCATCCAGAACAGTTGCCGCTTTCGGATTTTTCTCTCAAATTCAAAAGTTGAATCCTTGGAAGATGGGTAGACTATGTCTATAATCTGGATACTAAAGTTGTCTCAGCCATGGTCGGAGCCAGAAATGTAGTTTTTGGGTGGTCTGGCCAACATACTGTTGCCGACACTTCTTACAGAAAACTAAATAAATACAGTTGGTTGTAGAACTACTGAGACCAACGCAAGAAGTAACAGAATATGACTCATGAAGCTGAAGTATTACAGAGCGGAGACGGTGGTGACACTTGGAAATCTTGAAATTATTACATAGAGAATTTGGTGCTAAACAATGATCAAGCGCAATTTCACCAGGTTTCATGGCATGACCTTGCTTTTCTCTCCGAAATGTAACTGTCATTTGGATTGAAAAAGGCCTTAGTGCATTTTCAACTATTAGAGACTCGGCCGAGGAACCTACACTAAGGTTCACCGGATTTGTGTTACCATTATTTTCTTTATTTGTACTCATTTAGCATTGCTCAGTGAGATTTAGCATTGCTTAGTGCCATTTGATTTCTCGTTCCGCTAATTGTCTTGGCACATTGACATTTAAAGATGTCAGAATTGGGTTAATTTGAAGCGTTCTTCCAGACAGCAGGAAGTTCTGGTGCATGCGAATGGTCATTAGATGCATATATGGTACGAACTCTCACTCACGTATGAAAAGCAGCGCCACTACGTTATAAATATACTGTGTACATCGGGTTTAGCAATTAGTAGGCACCCGTCCCCAATAACGAATTTTTCCTTCCATCACCTATACCACTATACTAATAACCCAGCTTTTTTACTACGGAAGAACACTTCCCTTGAAATGCATGGACGGGGATTATTTCCGAAGATATTATTAAGCTATTAAATGCTATTAATATAATTGCTATTATTAATTAAGCTGTATGAAAGCACACCTCCAAGATGTCTCAAGTACTGCCGTGTTTACTCTATTCATTGATAATCATATTACCTCCCCAGCAAAGTATTGGTCCACTTCGAAGAATTAAACTATCACTGCAATATATCACAAAATTGCGATCAAATCACTCGAATCCTGGATTTCTATTTAAAGAAACCCTCCATTATTCAACCTCTTGGAATTCGTATGAAACCACACATATGTAGAAGCTGGTATTAAGCTTAGTCAAATTTTACCTAACAAGCTCTCACCAATTCCACCATAGCTAAATCAGAAGTAGATATTACGCTAACGAAATATAAAAAAGGCAGACACGAGCCAGCTCGTGTATACACAAGAATTTGGCCTGCTGAGAGAAAAATACAGATCACATCAGGCTATTTATACAGATAGTTCTAAAGATGGTGAGAGAGTAGCATGTACTACTATCTTTAGTTCCAAAACTAAAACCTGTCGACCACCAGGTAAAACTTCGATATTTCACTGCAGAAGCAAAAGCTATTTTGTCGGCTTTGGAAGGTATTGGGTCAACTGAAAGGAAAAAAATATGTCATATTCTCATATTCACTGTCATGCCTTCAAGCGATTGAAAGTAGAACTTCAACTCATGCCACCTTCTTGAATATTCTACAATTATATGACTGTAGATTTGATGAGCAATTTGATATTGTGTTTTGTGGGTTGCCTAGTCACGTTGGCATCAAAGGTAATACTGAGGCTGATAGAATGGCTCAGGCAGCCCTAGATACATTTTCATGGCATCAGATTGTGGTATATACTCTCTGATGTCAAAGTGGGCTAATTGCGGCGCGCAGTTTTTCTGCGCATGGCTCTCGCCCAATCAACATCCTCCGTTACTAAATGAAGCGAAATTGTTGAGATTACCGAATGGGGCCGATGTTTTTCTGAAAAGCTCAGCGTAACTTCGGCGAGCCTATCAACATAGGCGTTGTATATCGACAAGAACGAACAGCGGCAAATCTTTGAGGGGCCTCCTGTTTAAAAAACCGGACTGGTATTTGTGATCTGTCAGTTAACTTCCATCATGAACGAGCATGTAAATGTACTTCGAACCCTAGCATTTACTGCCGCATAACCTGCTCCTGGCGATTGCGACAGAGAAAAACTACAGGAGGGACCTTATTCATTTATTCTCAAGCCTCGAATTACTGTTAAATCAGGAAGAGAACCGCGATTTGCTAATTAAACACGGGAAAACCACGGCGGCTATTGTCGCCGACGAGGCTCATGCGGTGATTCGATGGTAAGTTTATAAACAGGTAAATTATAATTATAAAATAATAATAATAAATTATAATATAAATTTTAAATATAATACTGAAAATTGTGATAATACTGTTATTGTCATTTTTTTAATTCAAAGCCATTTTTAAGTTTGAGCAAATTTAAATAAGTTAGTTTGATAAAAAAGTGTCAATTGAAAAAAAACCTGAATCAATTATTAAATTAAAGCACAGTTGCACAGTTGCTAAACTGAAATCCGTTATTTTCCGACAAAATCTTAATATTATTTATGGTTATATGGGAAACACATGTAACTGCAGATATCTTATTAATTAATATTTAGTACTGTGAGGAAATTAGGCCAATGATGTGTTCCGATGCATATTTCTCGTCCACCTCCTTCACTGATTGTTTTTATTACTTACTTGTTGCACATAAATACATAATAATATATACCTCGCTGAAGTTCAGATGAGTAATGAAACACAGATATCATTCGATACACATGGCCATAATATAATTTTCTGAAAGACGCACGCTTGTTCCATTTTCCAGGGTCATTTTCAATTAATGCTTACAGTAGCTCTCAGCGTGAATGCTCGCCTGTCAAATGTTGTTCACAATATGACCGCCCGTCACCACGCGGTGATCAGCTGTGATGACGTAGTCAGCCGAAAAATATAACACGCTCTCTCACTGGCTCAGCGGAAAAGGCGCAATGTGGCTGCGCGCCAGGCATTTGTATATGGGTGAAGTCAGAGTCTTGTTTACCGACGGTTTGGCGGTTACAAACTCTGACGTCGGGAGAATGCCCTAGATAATGAGGTTGATCCTGTTATCCCATACAGTTGTTTCAATCTTTGTGGGATGCTATGGAAAAAAACAAACTTCACGAGCTCAAAAAAAACTGTAGGCTATACTCATCTGAACAGTCGGAAACGTTTCGATCAAGCCATGATCAGGCGACGTAGAATGGGCCATACACAATTAACTCACGAACATGTACAAAAAATGTTCCAAGATGTATTCCATGCCACGAAGATCTCAGAGTGAAACATATTCTTATCGACTGTATAGATTTTCAGATTGTAAGAGATTCTTTTTATCGAGCAGCTACTTTAGAAGATCTTTTTAGTCGGGTGAAAGAAGACTGTGATAGGTTATTTGAGGGATATCGGTTTGTTGCATAAGTTTTAATGTGTGTATGTTTTAATGTGTTGGATAGTCACTACATAGCTGTAATATTGTTAAACCATAAGTCTCTCTCTTTCCACTTCGTTGTTGTGGATATGTCGTTGAGGGGTTCAGTCTGTCTCCAATAATTGCTTCCTCAAACAAATTGTAATTTCGGATAACCTCGTCTGATAGAGGCTGATGCGCACCAGCGTCACATTCTCCGACAATGAACTGCAATACTCTAGACACGCTGTGATGGTTGGGTTCACTGGGTGAACCCCGTGTTTTGTCTCGTCAACGTTATGCACACGGTCGTCTGAATGAATAATATAATACCTTTAACAAGTAATTTAACGAGATCTGAATCTCTAGAATCGTGAATTGATTTCCAAGACTTGCAAGTTTCTCTCTCCGTAATACCTTGGAGTACTTAAGTTTACTGTATCGTGTCCCAGTTGCGTACGTTTAGGGAGCGTGTCAAAAGTTTTGACGCGAACGCGTTCATATTTGAACAGGAGGTCGTTCATATCCGCATGCGTCAGGCCGTTCATTTTACACAGCAGCGTCAGAAAATGAACAGTCGAACGTTCTTTTTTGAACGTTCATTTTTTTAATGAACTGTGACGTTCATTTTCGCACGTTCGTTTTCGCATGTTCATTTTCTCACGTTTCACGCGAGCAGAAATGAACAACATACAGGAAGCTGCCATCCCGAATCTCAAAAACGCGCCGGATCAAATCTACTTTCTCATCGCGCGTCATTCCCGTGTTATAGATTTTATTGTAATTTGCCATGTCTTTTGCTTCGTGTGTGTATATATTCAATGCATTCCGTAATCATGTGGAGTGGTATTACCGATGTCGGTGATTTTCTTCAATAAAAAAATGGTAAAACTAAAAGTAAAACGTTTTTCTTTTTCTTGTCCCGTCTCCGCTTCAGCGGTTTGTCACCACCTATATATGAGTGTTCGCTTATATAATACTTGCCAAGATAAATTAATGACTTCTTTCTTGTTTATTTTCCCCTGTGTTTTACTTGTTTGATGTGGATTTTTACATTTCGTGAATCTCTTCTTCATCCACCAAAAAATGAGATTCTCGGTCGGGCGATCAAAAGTCATGGCCTACGGCGCTTGCGTCCCGTGGATAGATTGTTTCGTCATGGACATGTTACTTTAAATGATTCTTCTTTATCAACTTACAAACGTATTCCAGCGATCTGTAATGCCTGGAAATGGTATAATTTTAATAAAGAAGCCGACAGTATGTATTGAAAATGGAGTTCGTGGGCTGGAAATGGGCCCTATATAGAGAATACTTTGTATGCGGGAAAGAAGGAAGGGTTTAGGCTCCGCAAAGGATATTTCAATACATTGGACTATGAAAAATATCCATCTTCTTTAAAGAAATGTTTTGATGTGTTGGTGATTGAACTGTGCCCTTTTGTTTTATTTACAAATGAAGGGGCCCTCACAGGTTGCATAATCTCCACGTGAATCAATCGGTCCATATATCTTTTTTAAAGAAATGGCTTGATGTGTTGGCAATCAGAAATGTTTTATTCAAGGTTTATTTTTTTTATCATGGAATTAAAACTTTGAACTCCATAGTTTTATTGACAAATAGGAGACCTCACATGGCGGCCTACCTTGAGATATGACGGGAGCTGCATGGCGTCTCTGCGTGATTCAGTCGGGCCATGTCTTTTTATAATGATCATACATGTAGTTTGTAGGCCTGTATACTTTCCCTGATTTACTCATTTCTTATTGAAGATAATATTACTGAAGACAAAACATTCCCAATGTCATAAGGATAAATCGTTATATAAGTGAATGACTTTCGTATATTTATATGTCTATATTATACTTTTGTCACTATGTATTTCCTCTACGATTACTGGGAGACGCACTAATAAGTTCGGCTTATTGCGCTCCTGTCGTCAAATAAACTATTTAAACCAAGTGAATGGCGATATTGTGGTTACTCTGGAAATAGGGAGCTGATCAAGTTCTCTTTTCTCCCCCAGCGCGGATGCAATTGGCATATTTCTAAGCAAAAAGGAAACCCGTTCGGGTTTTTTTTTTCTTTTCTTGTTCTTGATTACTATTGCGATTTATGTTCTCCATTATATATCTCTGACAAAGTTCATCCATGTGTGGACAAAGATGGAAAACTAGGTTAGTATGGAGATGTATAAATTCCAACTAAACAAGTGTGAACTATACTAAATTTATAATTTCAGTTCAGGAAATGAGCTGCGGCAAATATACTTTATATTTATAAAACCAAGACAGGTGTTAAAAATTCGATGAATGCATATTAATAATTTCAAAACATGACTAATTTCCTACCCGCAGCTAAAGACATCTCAATTCTGGTGCATGATTGGTGGGGGGCTATGCATTCAACAACTATTGATCTAGTCCTGTTGTGAGAAGCATGGCTTTCGAACTGCATGGGGACTCCTTGCATTTCATGATCGTGGTCCTTGGGAGAAAAAAGAACATTATTGGACTTAGTGATCATCCACAGGGATGAACATAATGCTCTATAATCAAAACAAACGGCGTCATAGGACGCGCGAGAAGCTCTTTTATTTATTGCATCTATTGAACAAATACGTAATATAATAATGTGTGGTTTGATATCACAACAAAGTCCTTATTTGTCTATCAAATTAATTCAAATTACGAACATTTTAAGGAGCTTAATTCACCAACTTGTTCACCCGATTATTGTATCATTCTTTACGATATTTGGTCACATCGGACTTTTAATAAAACCAAATCAGTATGGTGATATTTCTCTGTCGAAGTTTAATATTATATAGTTCAAAAAATAATACACGTGCGTTAGTTCCTATATGTCGCTCGTTCTATAACTCCCGGTAAATAATTCCCCAGAATATGCACGAAAGATCCACTTTTATTATATTAAATACATTTATTGAATTTGCTGTAGATAAACGTCAAATCTTTGCCATAGTTGCTTTGAAAGAACGAAAGTACTTCTTCAGAGGAAGCGGGTTATATACCTACGAAAACTAGTGCAAAATAAATACAGTTAAGTCTCAAAGGTTCTGCCTGTTCGAGTGTTCTGTTTTTGTTTTGTTTTCTTTTTTTTTCGAGTCGACACGATAGCCGTAATGTGAGCCCTTCAGCGAATTCTGACCGCTATCATACATACTAATTTGAACGTTCAAAAAAGAATGTTCTTTTTCTGACGTTCATTTTTCTGACGGGGTAGTGTTCATTTTCTGACTGTCGAACGTTCGTTTGCTGGAAGAAAAAGAACGAGTACCTGTTCATTTTCTGACGCATTCTTTTAGTCTGAACGTCAAAACTTTTGACACGCTCCCTTACGTATCACAATTTTGCTAAATTACGGGGCAGTGCTTTTTTGTATCCCCACAATCTATACATTTTCTGAAAGCCCTTGATTCAAGGAATTTAGATAAATAACTTTCTTGAATTGATTACAAGAATCGATTTATTTAAAGATAAATGATGTCATTTAGAAAAGTATAGTCCTCAAAATCACGCGCTAATAATTCTCTCAGTTTTCATCAGACAAGCTTGCTTTTTCGGAATAACGAACTTTACCATTTGAATAAAAATAGATTGCCTCAGTTTTTTTAGTTAGGGCCTAGAAGTTATTTTATCGTTGTGCAAATTTGAAAGATTGAAAAAATCTACAAAAGTCGACCCCTCTCCACTAAATCATAAATAACGAACAGGGCCGAACATATAAAATGTGAGGCAACCTTTTGAAGATCTACATAATTAGAATATTGTGTCCAAAGTTCATGTTTGTATATCAAATAACAAGAGAGAAATTAGAACGAAAAAAAAACACTTTTTGGCGAAAAACTAAACAGTGAAAATGTCCAAAAACCAATCAGCACTACTGCACCACGTATGGCTTGAGTTTTAAAATGTCACGTTTTTTTTTACTACAATGCACTAATTTTAACAATTTCTTATTGCCTCAACTTGTATGTTTAACTGTGTACTCTGGTATAAGAAAAAAAAACAAAATCGAGATTTTAAAGCTTCGACCCGATACAGTAACCTTAAAGGAGTACTTACGTTATTTTTGAGTGTGACTATATTTATCTCTCCGTAATACGTTGGAGTACTTAAAGGAGTACTTACCTTATTTTTTTAGTGTATTTATCAGCAATCGTATCCCAAACCTTATTATATAAAACTTATGTTGATAGAATGCGAAATAATTCTGAATTTTAAAGGATAATATCTCAGTAAGGAAAAATCCTTCCTCAATGGGAAGAGCATATGCGCATCTCCAGATTGTGTCAATAATATTCATCAAGTCTCGTGTGAACCGTATCAAAAGTGTAGGAGTTGCTTTGACGAGAAATACGGACGGACGGATCCACAGTATTTTGAACTGTAAAGGGCAATAAGTCAGTAAGGTGAAATTCCCCGTCAACGGGAAGAGCGCATGCGCATCTTCAGACTGTGACGAAAATATCCACCAAGTATTGTATGAACCGTATCACAAGTTGAGGAGGAGTTGTGTTGACCAGAAATACGAGTGGACGGACAGACAGACGGACAGACAGACTTCCGTGGCTTTCGCTATATCCCCGGGCATATATGCGGGGGGTTAACACGTGTTGACACTCTGGTATACTGGAGTGGTCCGATCTCTCACCGCCTTGCTGGCAATAAGTTCGATCTGTATTTGTCTTCACATTCATGTCACTATAAACTGCTGTATATATATATTCTTATGTGTTTTGCTTCTGACTTGAAGTGGGCTAAGAACTTAGTTCACTAATAAATAGAATGAAGAAAGACTTTGGAGAACACTCTGGAAAGAGTTTGGCAATCTGGACACGATCGGTGCCCGATTTATCACATTTAATGACATCGGTATCTGGGAGTAGCTCAGGGGTGTCAAGTTATCCACAGTACAAGTAACGTGGTCGTCTCCTCAGGCGCGGCGGTGCGACTTGCCTAGTTTTCTGTATACCATAATTATTGTTTTTTTTTGTTTTTAATTTGGTGCTCCTGTTGGTATATGGAATGGTCAATAGGTCTTAGGATTATGGACGCGGAAATTCTTTAATGGACGACGGCTAAATATTGAATGAGGTGGTGCGACAAGTTGGGGATGACCTCCTTCGTCAGACGGGGTGCGGTGATGCTCCCCAGAAATTTTCTGGATTTTATAAGTGATTTAAAGCACGTTGGGGCTTCTGAGAAGTATGAAAGGGGTAGAATATTTCGCAATAAAACCAAGTCACAAGAGCTTTTGAAAAATGAGCGCTTTTCAGTCAAATTTCGTTGCTTCGAAAATAATTCGCCGACAATATTTGTCAACTATACCTACCCAACCATGTGAAAGGTCAATACTTTCCACATAATAACATTCACGAACTCACATGAAAAATCACATTTTCTAATGGAAATGAAATCCACGGCGCCTATGACATAGCCGCCCGGAAAATATGATAAACGATCGAACTCACGGCGCCTACGACATAGCCGCCTAGAAAACTTGGTTCACCCTCAAGCCCACGTCGCCTTTAACGTAGCGCTTGGAAAATCGGATTACCGCTCCAGCCCACGGCGCCTATTTTATAGCCGCCTGGAAACCCGGACTAACATTTCATCCCACGGCGCTGAGATAGCCGCCTGGAAAACCGGATTAACGCTCCAGCCCACGGCGCCTATCACATAGCTTCCCGGAAAACCGAATTAACGCTCCAGTCCACAGCGCCTATGACGTAGTCGACTGGAAAACCGGAATAACGCTCCAGCCCTCGGCGCCTATGGCATAGCCGCATGGAAAGCTGGATTAACGCTCCGGCCCACGGTGCCTATGATATAGCCGCCTCGAAAACATGATTAACGATCCAGTCCACGGCGTCTATGATATAATCGCCTGGAATACAGGATTAACTCTCCAACCCGCCTCGCCCCTTGTCCTATCACGAAAATGTGCGTAAACGTTCTATTTAAGACGGTTTGAGCACACAATTGCGCCTATGACCGAGAATGATAGGAGGGTGTTTTTTGCAAAGAGGAAAACATCCAACAAATGCAAGGAAAACTGACTGTTTATGATTTCAAAATTCAAAATCATATGGAACATTAAATGGATCACTGCAAAACCTTCTGTTTAACGGCTGCCCTCTTTTTATGTTCAGTCACACACATAGCATAACTCGCGTTTTAACCTTGTCTGGACAGAGGCCCTCACCTCCAAGTGAGCTTCTCATGTTCCGAAACGGAGAACAATGGAGATGTTCAAGTGGATAAAATCCTCAGATAGCATATAGTTGTTCTCTGTCTCTTTCTTTCATACAGGACGACTGGAATCACGGTGGCCTCGTATCGAACCTGACCGGAAATATATTAATCCTTGCTGTTACCCCTTCAAAACTGCTAGCCTTGTAAATACATTTTAAATACATTGCATCCAGAAACCTGGAGGTGTTTGTTCCAGCTATTGAGAGTTTGTATCGAGAATCACAGCTAATACCAGAACGACGACACCTGCTCGCTATACCCATTGGTAGTTATACTGGCACATTTCCTTGCGTTACGCTCTCAAGAATACACCGGACACTTAAGCATGTACTATGCATGAAATGTATGGATGAAATGTAGCACAAAACTCTTCCTCTTTCGAAATTAGATGATATTCGTCAATTGGGGCATTGGGGCGGTGTCTGGCCCTGATGAGTCGGTGTGTCTGGAGTGAGTCTGATAGTCGCCTGAGTGTGTGAACAAATCGATCGCCTGAGCAAGCAGTGGACAGAATTATCAAGTTCAGCGCTCTGTCTGGCGCCTTTCATAAGTAACTGGGGATGAGGATCGACCAACATGGGTTCATTGGCGTCGTGTCATTGAGGGTAATTCGTCCAGCTAATTAGTAGCATATCTGGTACCCAGTACGGTTGAGTGAGAGAAAGAAGTAAGGTTCAGCAATATTTCAGCTATATAGCGACGATCAAACAAAATTCTAAGTATTCCAACAAAAACAAATAAACAATCCAGCAATCCAGAAGTAATCAACACAACACGCCAAAAACATGTACATATATTAAAACTTATACAACAAACCAATAAACTAATATAGTCTTTTTTTACCAGACTGAAAAGATCTTCTCAAGTAGCTGCTTGATGAAAAGAATCTCTTACAATCTTAAAATCTATACAGTTAAGTCGATCAGAATATGTTTCACTGTGAAACATTCAATCCTTGTGGAATGGAATACGCCTTGGGCCGGGTTCCTTTTTTAGTAAATGTTAGTGAGTTTATCGGGTTTGGTCGATTCTACATCGCTTGATCATGGCTTGATCGAAACCTTTCTGTCTATTCAGATGAGTATATCCTACTGTGTTTTTAACTCATGAAGTTTATTATCCACAGCATCCCATAAAAATTGAAACAGCTTTCTCACATAAGCACAGATAGAGGGTTTGAAATCACTATATAGGATCCAAACAGGATCAACCTCATTATCTAGGGCTGCCTTAGCCATTCCAGTATCGTTGAAATTTGAATATACCATAACTAGTTAACTGTGAAACTATGAACATTTAACCAAACGCCGTAATATGACCGAGATGACCATGTACGAAAACAAGGCCACATCGTCGAATGTATATATTGATCTAATGGATGTTGCCTCAGTGAGTGAGTAAATAGGTTTCAACGTCGCTTCCAACAATTTTCCAGTGATATAACTACGTGGTGCCGGCATGCGACATAATGCCCCAGTACTCCATAGAAGCGCCATGCCGTAGGCAGATATGATATTTCACCCAGTCACCCATTATCCTGGAATCGAGTCCACCAATCCTTGATCTATCCTCGTAGTGTTGAGCATCACGCTAGGAAGGACACAATAAACACGTTTTTTGGTATGATTCGCCCCGGGATCTTTCGCAGGACCCCTTCCCCGCCCCCCCCCCACCCACGCTTGCGAGGCGGACCCTCTAATCACTGGATATTGCTTGAAACAAATAGTTTTGCACCTACTAGCTCATGATGCTTATTGCCAATCACGAAATTAAGAAAGTCTTGTTTCTTTCGTAAAAGCTAACTTAATATCTATAACATCCTCTCTGTTCATATTATATCATCGAGAGTTTTGATTACCGTAGATTGGTCAATCCCCCTAGTGGATCTGACCATATTGCAAGTCTCAATTGGTCTCAATTGTGCCTTCTCGTATGCCAATGCTGTCCAATATGCGTGTGCCCATATACCAACGCACTCAAGGACGCACGTGCCGCACCTGCAGCCAAGAGACTGTTTTGGACGAATTGTTTGCGCGAGTTTGTATGCGCGATTACCGCTAGTGAGGCAAGTTGTGTGAGGAAAAGTGTTCATTTGTGGTTGAAGATAAGAGATAAATTATCAATGGAAGATTTATATACCACATAACGATGAACATCAGAATGTCAACTAAGTATCTCTTCCATGTTACTGTTCGCGGAACAGATGATAAGGAATCACATCAACGCTGCATGTCCGACTCTTTCGAGTTGGTGATATAGGTTAAACCAACAAGGAAAATGCCAATCTTCAATGCGATGAATTCGTTATACCAGGTATTTGCGTGGGTATATAGGCTGGTATAATTTTCGTCTCGAAGATTTCGTTAAAATATTTATCTTTTCGACGAAATACCAGCCTGTATACACACTATATCATTCTCGGATTCTTGTCAGAAAATATTGTAACTCTGGAGTCGTTGACGCCATTCATCGGTTAAAAATTGCGGATTCGGAGCGACAAATGCTGCCCAGCGATGAAATTTGTACTTCAAGGTATCCACCAGTTAGGAATCGTTCAGGGTAACACAATTGCGATGAATAATGGTGACGAATGGCATTATCGACCCTAGAGCTCCAATTATTTCGGCAAATTCCCGCGAGTTCCAATGATTGAATCTTCATGGTGGCAGATCCCTGAATATCTCTTAAAATATCAGTTGACATCCAATCACATTTGTAGCCTGAGCATCCCTGTTCTTCGGATTAGTGGGAAAATAAGCGATTTGCCTCGAAGGCTCGGGATCATGATGAGGATGGAGAGGATGTAGCGGAAGTGAGGCAATCACCGGAAGTAACATCTTGACCGGAAGTGCCAATCACAGGAACTGTCGTATCAGAATATCAGGGTGCAGCATCATGCTCAGGGAGACAAGATCAGGGACGCGTGAAGTTGTAAAGCAGATTCGATAACCATAATCGTCGAATAGATAACAAAGGATTAATATATAAGCGAAGGGCACAAAAATGAGTACGGTTCAAAATAATCTTTAAGGAAAAAATGGATCAGTGTCAAAACAATAAGTAAGGGTCAAAACAATAAATGAAGTTAAAACAAATGAGAAATTGTCAAAATAATAAGTAAAGGTAAAACATTAATAAGGGTAAAATAATGAGCAAGGGTACAGTAAAATGAGTAAAATCGGTTAAGGATTCGACAAATCAGTATCAAGTATGCGATTGACATATTTCATCACGTGATTATTTGTGAAGAATCTTGAAAATTTTGATCACGTGAGAGTTGACATCCCATCATATTTGTAGCTTGGGTATCCCTATTTTTCGGAGTAGTGAGAAAATAAACGATAAATAAACAAATTGCTTATGGATAACAACTTCTAGTTTATTCAGGACGACGTTTCGATACAGGTACTAGTATCGTTCTCAAGTCAATAATATCAATTGATTGAAATTGTAGTTTAAGGGCCGCTTCCCATTCCGATTTCGCGGCCCATCAACTCAATGTTTTATTCGATTCTCGCGGTACATTACGTTGTTTATTGAATATCTTTTCCAGCGCTAAATATATAAATAAATAAATATATAAATAAATAGATAAATAATAATTAACAATGAGAGATTAGTAGGAGATATAAATAGAAGTAAATAAGAATCGCTATATGTACAAGTTCGTAAGTCTCTTTCTGTTTTTTGTTTTTTGTTTTTGTTTTTTTGTTAAGTTATACTGGTAATTGTGAGTTCACTGTAATCGCGTGTATGATTCCTTTGTCTTGGTACCCCATAGTACGCACAAAGCCGTCCAGAAAAAAACTGGGAGAACCAGGGCGTCTTCAGGATTCTTAGAGCCGACTTCCCGACTGACGCCCTCGGGAACGGGGGGGGGGTGGCCTTCCAGAAATCTGTGCCTGTAAATAATATCAATAAGTAAATAATCAGTATATATACAATTCCTTGAGTAAATGTCAACAGTTTGATAACAATAGTATTATACTAGGTGATAAATTTTTAATAGGACAGGATTAGACTTATGGAGATGGCTGGATTAAATAATAAGGTGGGCTTCTAGGCACGGTGGGGTTCCTGGATTAGTAGGTCATAGGGGCTGGGATGAATAGGCCCTGGTCTCTGTTCAGTTGTGGTTTTGTTCTTTTGATGTGGATGGCCTCCAGCAGTAGTTTTCTGTTTTTCCAGTGCATGTGGTTTGTGGCAAGGGGTTTAGTGTTGTTCCAGTTGATTGAGTGAGAGGGGTTTTCTTTGATGTGGTCCGAGACTGCTGATTTCCCATCTTGTTTGGTCACATATGATTTGTGTTCTTTCATTCGTTTATTGAGGGGTCTTGATGTTTCGCCAATGTAATGTTTTTTGCAACTGCACTCCAACTTGTAGATTACACCTTTTGGCTGGGGTTGGGTGGTTGGGGCTTTTTTACCGGTCGCATTGATGTGATTTTCTGTTGGTTATAAAGGTTGTCTGGATGCTGTCTTTAGTTTTCTGTTGGTTGCAAAGGTTGTCTGGATGCTGTGTAATCTACAAGTTGGAATAAATGAAGTTAAAAAAAATGAAAAAAATTCAAAATAATAAGTAAAGGTAAAACATGAATAAGGATAAAATAATGAGTAAGGGTACAGTAAAATGAGTAAAATCGGTTAAGGATTCGACAAATCAGTATCAATTATGCGATTGATTATTTGTGAAGAATCTTGAATTTTTTTATCACGTGAGAGTTTGATCTACAGATAGAAGGATTCAACATATCCGTTCCATTCGAATCGCCATACCCGTGAGAACGTACAAATTAATATAAAACCATGTACTTATTTGGCTATTTAAGAGGATGAGAATACGGGAAGTTGACTCAGTGTTGACTGTAAAGGCGCGTTACTGTGAAGGCTCCAGCGCGCATGTGAAACCTAACAAATCATATTCAATCTGTCTTATCCCAGTCTGGCATGGGGGGCGGAATCGGGAAAACTTTTCGACGTAGCGTCGCAATGAATAGATATTGAGGGCTGATACTGTGCGAATTTACCACGAAGTATATTGGGCCTATTTGCATAATCCTAGGTGTAATAGGTCATTGACAAATCCAAGATGGCGGCCATCACGTTAAGAGGGGTCCTCGAAAAAGTGAGTTTTTGACTTTTTCGATAAAAATATCATCAAAAAATAGCTTTTCCAGAAATGACGTAGCAGTGATGTTTGTATGGTACCCAATTGAACTGATGACATTGTCCCAAATATCATACAAGATCACCATCATGACACTTTTCTCTATAACTCTGCAATGGGAAGGAGTTAGGAAATGAATCTTATATACAGCGAAAGCTGATCGTATCAGCGTAATTTTGAGTCCATTCGCATAATCTTAGGTTCAAAGAATTATGGGATATTTCAATGTTTGGTCAACAGCAATTGTCGACTTTTTGTCTTTCTCGTAAAATGTTTTTCTGCTTCAAAAGGCAGGAAAGTATTTTATTTCATCTATACGAACTTTCTAACAAACTGAGCACTTTTTTGCCACAAATGCACAAACAAAGGATTTGGACAAAAAAGTGCGCAAAATAAGCCGAAAACTGCTTCCTGTCGATGTGATCTCACTGTGAAGTCATCAGGGCGGCCTTCTTGATTTTTTTTACATTTTCTGGTAGAGCTTGACCCACGGGATAAGTGTGATATGTTCCATCCTCCTAACAAAAATATCTGGGCGGGCGAGAAATCAACCGCCCAGGCAGCGGAACACCCCAAAATGTCAGATAGGGTTAAAACAATGACAATTCATCTAACACTTTGGTGAAGTATAATTTACGTCATTAGTCCGGAAGTAAGCTAATATCTTAAACAGTGGAGAATTTGGGAAAGCTCCAAATATTGTATACTTCCCAATAAGAACATATTAAGAAGAAAGCAAGCATTCTATTATTAGTAAACAATACAGAGAAAAAATGCAAACTCTTTCTGTAGTAAAATACTTGACTGACTAATCGAACAGACACAGTACAACAAACTTATCATGTGATATTCATATCCACATTTGTCAGTACATTCACATCATTGTAAAGACAATATAAAAATACTTAAAATTCTCTTGAAAATTGACAAGTTGCATTTATTTTCTCTTTAAAAAACAGATTCATTCATATTTCTGAATCATCGCTTTCGGAATCGTATTCTCCACCTCTCGATTTCTCGAATAAATCCTTTATTTGCTTGATACTCTGTTTGAAAGCTTCCTCATGGGTAATCTTGTTTACAGTCTGAAGCTGATTGGCTGACTGGCTTCAAGTACTGATACTTTCCATTAACAAGGTTATCTCGGTGGAGTCTGGATCGGGATTGGGTAAAGTCCAGAATTAGGGGTTAAGTTATCTTTGTTTATGAAAAAGAACCGTCGTCAGCTTCCAAACGTTTTAGAAATATGGACCAAGACATTAACCATGGCTTATGAATATTACATATGAACCACAAGACTGACCAGTCCTTTCAGTTTGCTAAGCCATTTGAAATCAGTACATAGCATCTTGCTCATGGGAAATTAGCTGCTCGAAAGAATTAGAATTTGTATTAGAAACTATTACTCCCAAGTAGATATGGAGGGGTCTGAATCCGATTTTGATGAAAAAATAAATATGCAAGAGAAACTATTACAGCATCCATTTACGATAAAAGTCTATAGATAGACAAGTTATTAAGGGACCTGGTAGGATATATTATCCCTATTTCGCAGATAATTATCTAATTATGGCAAATGACAGTCCGTATTTGATAATATGTTTACCAAAGGATCGAATCATCTGTTTGAATGGCCAGTTTATTGTTCGTTTCAACAGACCCATACTCATAGACAAGAAGCAAATTTCGTTATTAGGTCTTCGTATGTATCTAAGCCGAATTAACTACTTTGTGACAACAAAAGAAGACGCGATTTTTTCGCCATAATGTCATCTCCTTATCGACCTCAAACCGAATATTCAGCAATCTCAAAGATGAAGACAAATTCACGTCGAGGTATTACACGAACAAGTCGTAAATCAAGGGCGATTAAAAAGGTTGTATACTAGCTGCAGCCGGCTTATATACAAGGTCCGTCCGATCTTGGTTCAAACGGAGTATTACCGTTTCCAATTATCGTTCGCGAATGAATCGTTTATTTCGTCAAATTTCTCGAAGTCGCGATTTTCCAAGGCGCGAGGGAATGGGTTTTTTCCTTCAAAATAAACGATTCATTCGCGATCGCTGCTCGAATGGTTTTTTTTCTGCTGGCAATCGTTTTTCAAAGCGATATCGCGATTGAATGGTTTTTTAATCGAGAAAATATAAGCGATTGAAAAAAAAACGATTGAGGATTATAGCCGAAAGTAGTACGGCAAGGTTCAGCCTGACTGACCCGCATACACGTTCGAGTTTATATATCATAAACACTTCAGTCAAACTATAAGTTCTATCATTTTTTCTTCTTCTTTTTCCATTCTTCTTTGCCTTGTGTTAAACTATAGCGTGTTTCAGTTCAGTTGACGGTTATATAGATACGATGGGGACATTGAAAGAAATTGAAAAAAATATATACATATATACATAGGAATAATGGTGAACGATATATACATATAATTATAACTTCATATTTACATATATTGTTTACGGGACACAGGCCCGGATATAGTCAGATTGCGTCATTTGTACTTGCAATTTCGTCTATTATTTTGAGTATTTCTGTGTTTTAAAGCTGGTATTGTTTCAGATTTCTTGTGTAGTATTTTTCGTGAACGTTTTTGACATCTGTGCGTGCTGAAATTTTGAGTTCATAATGTTTGTACCTGTTTTAACGCATTAGTTTACCGAGTTTTTGAATTGAATACTTAGAATTTTGTTTGATCGTCGCTATATAGCTGAAATATTGCTGAATGCGACGTTAAACCTTAATTCTCTCTCTCTCTCTCTCTTGAGTTGATTCGTCAGATTTTCGCTGTTCGTGTGTTTTTTTTTGCCCAAAGATCACCATTTTCCTTGTGTACATAGATGGCGCTGTATTGAATACAACATAGTCATACGGGGCTTTTGAGTCTTCGAACGCACTTAATTATTAATATATAGCGCGGGCTATTTGTAAAACTTTTCACAACTGTCATTATTGTTTTGCTTGTTTGTTTGGTTGTGTGAATTAATCTTTTCTGGAGCTCCCTGGGTGGGAGTTTTGTTGTGCGACTCCCTAAGTGAGAGTCTACAAGTGCAAAACCCCACAGTTGCCTGGCTTGTGGGATATTTGATGGTAGATGAATACGTATATTTTCAATAAATTATGAAAATTAATAAATACAAAGGGAAAATATATAAGGGAAAAGCTGTTTGCTTGGCAAGATGATCAAGGTCTCGCCTTTGGCTAAAAAGGAAACCTTGACGATTCGGAGATGTGTTTCAAAAGGCCTGTATAATTCAGGTCACGTGACTTGGTTGCTGAGGCAGCAAACAACGCCCCTCACCGTGTATAATACTATATGAGAAATGACTGCATTAATATACAATATGAATATAAAACGTCTTTCTCTGTCCGACAGGTTTTCAAATCCCACATTTAAATCTTCAGTTTTGCGAAAAAAAACGAAATTTTTAACCGATGATCGTACTCCGACGAGAAATTTTTCTCTCTTGCCAGCTTGGTTAATCCAGTATGAGATGAAATTATATAATATTCAGGTGGTTTCTGGCTTGAGCTTCCCTTTGGAATCAATCATAGTTCATTTATCAAAATGCAAAATTAAAATAAAAAAGTATTGTACATATGCGAATCCAACCGTTATATGCGATTCAATCACCATTGTGATATGTATTTAATATACATATGAAATCACTGCCGCGAATATTCTTATAATCAATAAAATTAACTTGATGGTGATTTTGTGAACTTATTCACATCTCAATAGTTTAAAAACTGTACCAAAACATGAATGGATACCCTTTCCTAATATATGTTTTACCATAACAATATACACATATTTAATTACACCATTTTTCACCTTAATTAACCTAGAAATTCTCGGCTGGAGGGCTAAGCTGTTCTGAGTTATCGCCATGCGTCCATTCACACCTCTATAAAGTCTATGCCATAATCATTCTGATAATGCAATCAACGACGAACTCAAATCCATGTATGACCTATACCCGTTATTTACAAAAACAAGATTTGCGACTATCATCCTGTATTGTTTATACCAAGTTGCATGAATATATGAGGAAATTATCGGACGTATGAAGGGAATGACTGAACATTAACACATTGTCGGCTCACACAATTATTAAATAAACATGTAATTTTGTCATTTACGCTTCGCCAGAGTAAATCTGACAGCGGACGTCACAGGAAACATGGTACAGGTATGTGTATAGATATTTCCAGCATACGCCCTACTTCAGCTTGTAGGAGACTATAGATCGTGAATCATATATATTATTCGGTTATCTTACGCATTTATACAGTATAGTATAGTAATATAGGCTTTTCCATCGACAATTCCGCAATCAACATTACATGTAGTTCCCAGTTCGCGGATAGAGGGGCGTACGACGGCAACACGGACTATGTGTCAGATATCACTCCGCCTCACGATTCTCTCGCACCTTGAAAAAAACGATTCTCTCGCGATTGAAGATTCGCGATCAAGAACGGATCGCGCATGGGTAAACGATTCAAAAACGATATCGCGAGAGAATGGTTTTTTTCAGAAAAGGTTCAATCGTTTTTTCTCATTTTTTTTCTCGATATCCTCGCGACTGATTCGCGAATGATCGTTTTTCAATCGAGAAAATTGAAGAAAAATCGCGACTGAAGAAAAAACGATTAATGGAAACGATCCCAAGATGATGAATTTCAACAGGGTCGTGATCAGATCAGGAATATTAGTGGAATGGAACGTAAAAGAAAACTCTCAAATGATGAGAGTGATCAGGGAAAAAACTCCATTCCAGAGAGATAGATCAGCATACTGCATGATGAGCGATGTATTACATATAATGTCTAGAGAAATGTGTTCACCTATTCTAAAAAGGGAGGATATGGTGAATATATCGATGAGAGGAAGCAACAGTATGTAAGACAGGGTTTTGAGGAAGGTGAATCTAGTGAAATAACAAAGACGGACTACATTCCAACAATGACAACAGTGTTTATGATCACGTAATGGGATGGAAGATGATTATATTGATAATTGATTTTTAAGACAGCCAGTCAGCTTCAAAGTGTAGACTGTATTAACAATCGCTGAACCTGCACGCGTTCGACCCCCGCTAGTGCATGTGGGAAAGTTTTCCAGTTACTTGCTGACTGGCGGTGTTTTTCCCCCGGTATTTTGGCTTCCTCCACCTCTAAAACTGACTGTCACTATATGAGTGAAATAACCTTGAGTGTGACATTGAATCAAACTCCCCTCCCCCCCCCCGAGCACCAAACGAAGAAATGAGTTAGTCGAGAAACTGAGAGGTGGGGAATACGATTTAGAGCAAGTGCTCGAGTGGTCGCTCGTGATCGCTAGCCTCACACAGCTGAATTAGCACGAATTCGAACCCCGCTGGTGCATGTGTGAAAGTTTGCCAGTTACTTGCTGACGAGCGGTGGTTTTCACCGGGTACTCAGGCTTCCTCCACCTCTAAAACTGGCTGTCGGTATACGAGTGAAATAACCTTGAGTGTGACATTAAACCGAACTTCCATCCCCACTCCCCTCCCCCCTCCCAAACGGAGCATCAAACGGAGAAAGAATTTATTCGAGAAATAATTGAGAGGGGGAATACGACTCGGACAGTGATGATTCAGACATATGAATGAATCTTTTCTTTAGAGAATAAATAAAAGTAAATTGTTAATATTAAAAAGAATCATTTTAAATGTATATACCATGTTTGAACACATTGTCGTATTATGTATTCTCTCTCTCTCTCTCATGTAATTACGCTGATGTGTTGAGATGTTTTACTGTATCTGGTTGATTAATAAAACATGTATTTTAGCGTACAACAAATTTGCATGCTTTTCTCTGTGTTTTTACTATTAATAAATTATGTCATTTCTTCCTATCTTCTCATTGATGTATACAATTGTTGGAGCTTTTCCAAATTCTCCACTCTTGAATATATCAGCTTACTTCCGGTTTGATACGTCACTAGCGTTTCATTAACTGTCTTTGTCTGAAGATGATTGGAAAAGATAGCTTGAAAGTGATAAAGCTAGGTCGCGCATGCGCGCTGTGGTCTCTCCAATCAAAATTGTGTCACCTCCCATTATTAGCATTAAAGGATTTTAATCAATATTTTTTTTCTCTGGAATATGTGTCAGAAGAGTTAGTACTTAATTAAGATATTTTTTTTTAAATTTTCCTTTTCCCCTGTGGGCGTATTTAAGCCTTTTTAATTGAAGACCCGTAGCTCAATTTCCACCAGTTAACCCTTTAATGAGCTTAGGCGTCACGTGACCTTGTGACGTCAGACAGGCGACCGTCTCCTGTGGGCAGCTGTCAGCGCTATATATTAAGCTGTGGATTTGCGATTACTCCATCGCGTATATCGCTGTATAATTAATCGAAAACGATTCGAAACCATGGAGGAATATGCCAGTGATGATGATCTATATACAGACGACATAAATGGACATCTTGACGTTCTGCCGTATCAGTTTGAACCAGTACCAAAACAGATGAACCGTCCCACACGGAACAATGTCGACTTGTAAACACATACTGGTATGATATTTATTATCTATGCCGGACGTTATATATAGGCCCCCTATGCACAGAATGAATAAATATTTAGACAATGATCGAAATAATTTGTTAGTCCAGGCCTAGCTGGTGAAATTTCAACACTGAGACGTACGCCAATTTTGAAGTTTTCTCTTTCGTTCAAGTCAGTTTGAAAGTACGACGTTATATATTATCTACCAAAAATATTTAGTTCATTTTGTTTTTACTTCTGGAAAATCTGTGTTCAATAAATTATTTCCAGTAGGAATATGCCGTCCAGCTAGCGTAATTGATAGGAAAGAACAAATTGCGACTTTCTAGCGGTCCTGCTCCCGACTTTTCGCAGATAAGGGGCCATTTCTCGCACAACGGGTGTTGGTGACATTATCAGATAGCCCACCTGCACGCAAACAGTCTAGTAAATTCATGTCACCAGAGTGATATTTAGCTCACGTAAACGGTCATATTTTATATTGTATTATATTGCAACCACTCGCCTGATTTCAAATACCCTCTCCTAAATATTTTGACGTAAGCAATTTTTAGCTCGCGCACTAATTCCAAACACGAAGCCCTGGGCCAACTTTTCTGGATCTCGATCCAATTTCTCTTTCGAGAAATGTGCAGAGCACAATGTGCTATATTTTGATGGCTCAAAACCTTCACGACGGCAATAGTGCACCCATTTTTCCGATGGATGGGTCTCCACGGCAAACGAGAAAAAATTCAATCCACAGCCTTTTTTCTGCTCGTTTGTATAACCGTAGGCGGCACAATACGGCATTTTGGAGTCAATTTACCCTGCTATATATTAGGCGGTAGTATTCTCAAGTCGAATTGTGAAGAAGCAGTATATATACAGTTCCTTGAGTAAATGTCAACAGTATGGTAACAATAGTGTTATACTAGCTGAGAAATATTTAATAGTAGGTCAGTACGCGCTGGGGATGAATATATACTGCTTATTTATTTATTGATGTCATGTCTTGAGAACGATACCTGTATCAAAACGTCGTCCCGAATAAACTAGAAGTTGTTATCCATAAGTAATTTGTTTATTTATCTACTTCCCAACTTCTAAATGCCACTAAAAGAAATCTCTCCCAGTATGTAATTCATACTAAATTGCTACCTGTCATTAGCGAGCTCTCGCGCCTGTAACGTCACAGATTGGCGGCCTCGCTTTCCTTTAACAAATATGCATATCTGACTGGGAGCTAAATAGAGCTGCCAAAAAGGCTTAAATATGCCCACAGGGGACAAGGAATTTTTTTTTAAAAAAATTCTTAATTAAGTACTAACTCCTCTGACACATATTCCAGAGAAAAAAAATATTGATTAAAATCCTTTAAGGTAATACATGGTTGTGTAGTTGTTGTTCACACTGTTATGGCGATTGGTGTGAAATGGTTATGCTGAATCTTTCTATCGGGGTGACCGTGTGGGAACGATTTTCGTATGGGAGCCTCAAATGGAAGTGATAGTATGTCAAAATACAAGCGTCTAGTCTGTCATTCATAATTCGGCCGTCGTCCATTAAAGAATATCCGCGTCCATAATCCAAAGACCTATTCCATATCCATATAACGGTATTAGCACCAAATTCAAAAGGACAATTATAGTATACATAAACATAGGTTAGTTTCCTGCAAGAGAGAAGCGGTCAACAGTTTTCAATGATGCCGACAAGACATCATGATGTTCAAATAATATAAAATCCGTATCGCTGATCAGTATTCCTAATCCATAATAATCGTTGTAAAGTCGTTATCTAGAGAATGATGTATCTCAGTCACGCTTTGATTGTGATTGTTCATATGAACACCATGAGTATTTGCTATCAGCATGCGATATGTATCGCCAAATTTGAGAAAAGCCCGCTCTAGTCATAATAATGAATGATGTGACAATCGATAATTGTATCGGAAAATATCGTAAGGATATCAGCTACAAACTGGTGTATAAACGACCCGACTAACCGGACATGCAATTAGTTGACTAACCACTCCTACCCAGCGGTGAAAGTTACGTAAAATACCTTCAATCCAGCCCTTGGAAATCGTATGACATGTTTCACTATTACATGTTCCAAGAGAATGTCGGGAAGACTGAAACAACATTCTTGCTATTGGAGATTTTCATATGACCACACAAGTTGTTACTGCTATAGAGAGACGTCATAGGAAACGCGGCTATTGTGTAACAATGGTCTGTTATGGTAAATGATTTGAAGGCGAAGTCACGTGTAGAACTTGAAGCACGTTTATAGAAAGTTCTAAGTTAAACAGAGAAACACATAGGAACAAATATACTAAATCGGATCTCCAGATAATTAAAGATGGCAATCCAAAAACTATAGATCACGATTTCTGCAGATTTGGTTATCCATAAAACTAACTATGATTTTGGCTGATCTTGAATTTATAGGGAGAATGTGACGTAAAGGTAATGGCAACTAAACAACAGAGGAATACAAGTGGAAAAAGAGCAATAATTATGCAATGAACAAATGAACGTAACGAACGGACTAAAACATGTCACAAAACACAGCCTATTCAGAGGTAATCAAGGGTATAGGGATTAAAGATTAATGAGTTAATTTACCCAAGTAAAACTATACGCATACAGGCAATACTCTGACATGAAATGTTTTTCCACCGACTAAATACTAAAATGACAGGTTAAAGTTATTTAATATAAACATAATTCAAGTTAATGAATTAATAATAACAGAAAATAAATAAGTCAATAAACTTTGTGACAATTGCATGGATGATGCGTAACTATTCTCTGTCATGATATCTCGAAAAGGCTTGACTATAAACTGTTATTTTTCAACGTTGGAATCATGTTGTTCCGATATATTCACAATAATTACATCCTGGCTGTTGGCCAGACAATGGTATCGGTATATTTTGGCAGAGGATGCCCTGGAAATTTGAACGGCTTCGATTGGGAAACGCGAAGTATCGTTAGGCATATGAATGTATACAAGAACACTGTTCCTGGGATCTGGGACTGCACCCTCTTCATGGTCGTTTCTATAAATTCGATTGTATTCTTCACACGCAGCGTTAAAATACAATTATCATCGGTGTCTAGCGATCACAGATGAGTGTGTCTGGCGAGTAAATTGAGAGTCATGGTCGTCTGAGTGTGTGAATTCATTAATCCTATGCTCACGTAGTCACCACGATTATACGGCCCGCTTTGTTTCAACCCCTTCTACCGATGTCTACCGGATGAGCTTGTCTACCAAATATTGCTTTTAATATCGTCGATAGACAACAAATCTTGTCTATTTTTGGTAGACTAATGCGTACAAGCTATTCAAGAAGAAATAAACCCTGAAAGTCAAAAGGTGACAAACATTAGTAAAGGCAGAAACTATTATGAGCTGTGCTTAAATCGACACTTCTTTCAGAAAATGATCACTCGTTCTCATCCTATATTTATTTATTGGTGCATAGAATAAATAACACGAGTGTTAACAAAAAAATGTCTTCGAACAAGCAAAAAAAAAGGTTTGCGTTTCGAATTGTTCCATTTCCAAGGCTTGGAGACGAATTATGATACTTGGCATTGCAAATGATCAGGTTATTTGATGAATCAGAATTTCACGATTGTCATTATGGAGGATGTGCGCTGCAAAACATGTTTATTTATACAATAGGTTATCATACCATAATCACTGTACCAGAAAAGTAATCCGATCGTGAATGACTTTCATATATTCGACGGTGAATAGCCGTTATTGGTCACTGTTTGCCTTAGTCCGTCATGCAATGTGTGTGAGCAATAGTCATGTTCATATCCTTTTTAAATGATTCCCTACACAGAAAGACCACTGGACGAAATCGACGATCTATAACATAAACTAATGGAGCATCAGACTTGAAAAAAACATGTTGTAGTGTTGTATTTCTTCATTTTTGTAGAATACGTATATTAATAAAAAAAATCCATTTACAAGATCACCGAGACAAAATAGATTCAGTTCCTGATTGCTTAGCGTTGCGAAAATGTCATTGAGTAGTTAGAAATCTGCGTAGAAAACTCTAATACATCGGTCAAAATATTACCTACACTTTGTATCATTCTACTTTAGCTGGTATCACAAACTACAGTCGCCGGCTTACCTCAGTCACATTTTATGAAGGGAAGCTATATCAGTCTTGCAAATGTCTTAGCTTGTATGGAACACAATATACCGCTTTTAGTCACAATTATGTTAACAAATATGTGATGAGCAGTCCACAGTATGTCCAGCTTGCCGGAATCGCAGGATGACTTAAACATAATTTATTTTCCAGAATCAATAATGTACCACATATTGGAGGGTTTTCCGCCTAAACACATAATTTCAACATGTGGATGTACGAGTTAATGTGTGGTTAATGTTTTTGTCAGTGCTTGATTCGAACCCGAAAGACTTCTCGATCTTCTTGATTTGTAATTTTAATATGACCCAGTTTACTTTCAACCTAATCTAGCTACATACACTCTCAGAAGGATTGGGTCGAATTGACCAGATATTTTTGGTCATAGACGTGACGGACCCAGAGTTTTTGGGTGAAATTCCATTTTGAATGCCTACATGGCCCCTAGCACCAGCTTGAGCGGCATTAGATATAAACATCCAAGAACAACAATGTAATTAGCCTATCAAGTCATCTGAAGGAAAGTGATCAACTAGGTGACCGTTAGCTGAAAGAAACGGCCCAAACGGGGAGAATATTACTAGAATACAAGTTCTTATTCAGAAAACAAGTCTGCGAGGCCCGGCACCGACCAAGAAATGCATTCTCCATCATGTAGGCAACAGTCACAAGCTAAAAACATAATGATTTGTACAAAGGGCAAGCCAAGAGAATGCCAGGGAGACTAAAACAACAGTGTTGCTATGGGAGATTTTCATATGACCACTCAAGTTGCCATTGCTATATTTTATCATCAACTGTGTATCGCATGTATCTCACATAAAATTCATACAATTTACGTGTATGAGAGACCGCATATGCCATACATATGACCCACATTCCACACACGCATTGTCCTTCCCACAAGACTTCCACACTTGGCGTATTTTTGCCTGTCCTATCAATTTATTCTCAGTAATGACGTCACACTTCAAAACAATCTTTAGTTATTCATCAGAGAGAGATATGACCAAACTCTGAGTTGGCAAAGTACTGAAATCCACATTTGCACGGAATATCTCCTGGCATCTCTCGAATTTGTCAGATATTGATTCCACAAATCGATTTATGTCGATATAAATATGTTCCTGTTGCAAAATAACCACCACATGCAAGCCAAATACATATCAAATCAGTTTTCTAGCGAAAGTTCCGAGGGTACTCTCGTTAACAAGATTGGCAGATCGATGATGATGCAAATTTTGGAACACTGATTCATTGAAGCAGTTCGCCGTAAATCACGCTCAGGCAGCATAAAATAGCTGTTTATCCTCTTTCGGGTTTCCATAACACAAACGACGCATCCAACTCAAGTTTAGCTAGAAGGCAGTCATGGAAAATTGGTCGACAGTCACCGGTAAGCACATCCATAGAGGCAGCTAGACAGTCAGGATACCGAACACAACCGTTGGGGCATTCTTGATGACGATGAAGATCAGCCGGTGTGCCAGCATAAAGCGACATTGGCAGAACACCCGGATACGACTGGATATGGTACGATACGTCTGCAATGAACCAAAAATGAAACTACAACTTAAAAATACGTCCGAAGGTACCTGTACATACGAGTAGCATCAGTACATATACCCACTTCTTAGTTTTGTCTAGGGGCCCATGTACTTCATGATCATGATTCAGATACCAATCAATTAACTGTGATTCTCACTATTGACTATCAATTTACATGTATATGAACTAGTACCTAACATTTACTGACTATTGGTGCTACATAGAGTTGCATAAAAGTTCATGAATATCAGAATATAGGAAATCATAATAGTGTAGTCATTCTGAATGTAAATCTATTCAATTATAGCTGAAGTGGGTGTATAATTAAATTATTCAAATTATATTTGATAGCCTGGTGCTATATGTTGAAAATTCTTATATTATCCCTATGTGTGGAATTACAGGACTGACCTACACGAAACCTTAATGGCGGAAAATTTGAATGACCAGTTCAGGAACTCGACCCTGTCAGCCATTTTAATTATTTATTGCTAGAATTACAAGGTTGACTTCCATAAAATCTATAAGTAACGTTACAACCGAATGATCATTATTAATTCCTGTCAGGAACCACATGTACATATATATGTACATGTAATGTACAAGGAAATAGAATGACTTATTGATGCTTATCGGTTCAAATTATATAGTAACTAGCCAATGTTGGCCATCAATTTTTACTAACAGGACAGTCCTAACATTACTCTTTCAATGCCAGTAATATTGTCTGATATTTTTTGGTGATAATTAGCCTAATTCAATTCAATCAAATTCCTGGTTTCTCTGTTAAAATTGATTTGAATTATTAAATTGTAGCCTAAATTATTAAACTGTGATTTACATGTAACACAGGTCTGTGATTAACAATTTTATCAAGGTCAGATTAAACATATGCCTTTGTTGTATCAGAAGAACATCCTTGACATTGGTACATGGAATATTCGGGGTATCCATCATAGGATTCATGGTATCAAACAGAACAAATTGCACAGTCAAGTTTTGCTGGATAAACTCTGCACTTTTGATATTATTGTACTGACTGAAACTCATACTGGGAAAGATTGTGACATATCCATACCCGACTATGTTACCAAGGGCAGACTCGATAGGCCAAAACACGAGAAAGCACGTAAACACTCTGGGGGTGCTGTAATATTAGTCCATGAAAGTATAGCTGCAGGTGTTATGTCGGTTCACACAAATAGTGGAGGAACTGTCTGGATAAAATTAAGCCATAATTTCTTTGAAATATTATGTGATGTTTATCTGTGTGCTGCTTATATTCCCCCTGACAACTCATCGTATGGTAAATTACATAGTAATAACCTTTTTGATCAACTGGAGAATGAAGTTACTCTTTTTAGTGCCAAAGGCAATGTAATCCTATGTGGTGATTTGAATGCCAGAACAGGCAGAGAATTAGATTTTATTGCTGATGATTCTGTTGATGAGTGGAGTTATGTCCCTTTACCTATATACTATGTGGGTGATGCCAGCTTGAAGAGAAATTCAATGGATAGAGTTATTAAGCCTATGGGTACATCTAACAGTTGTCGCATAGTTAATGGCAGGTCCTTAAGTGACCTGTTTGGAGATTTTACATCTGTAAATAGCCAGAGAATCAGTGTGGTAGATTATTTTATTGTGAATTCTATCTTTTTTAAAGATGTTATAGATATGAAGGTTCATCCACTTTTTGCTGAATACTCGGACCATAAAATGTTATCTATGAAGCTTAAAACAGGTCTTTGGAGACAGAGGCCGATATCGCATAAGTCTAATTACCCTGATACTGCAAACTTGCATCCTCTTCCAACTAAATACCTGTGGGAAGAATCTATTGAAGAAAGCTTTATTAACAGCATTATTGAAAATCGCTCACAACTTAAATTGAATATGATGAATGAATTAAATACAAACACACCCGATGTAGATAAATGTGTCAATTTATTAAATAATTTTATGACAACTATAGGTGACACTAGTATAAGAAGGCAAGATACATACACAAGTAAGGTTGTACCAAAGATTAATACAGATAGAATAAATAAGCCCTGGTATGACAAAGACTGCAGACAACTCCGAAAAGAAATGACTAAACTTAATAATGCATTTAACCGTCATCCTGTGAACTCAAATATTAAAGCTAAATTTTACAGTAAACAGAAAGAATATAAGAACAAAGTTAAGTATAAAAGAAATCAGTATAGAAGAAAGCTTTTGAGTGAATTAGACCAACTTGGTGAAAGGGACTCCTCTGTAGCATGGGATATCCTTAAAAAACTTAAAACTGAAAGCTCAAACAGTGATCACTCAGAACGTATTGATATTAACAGCTGGACGAATCATTTCAGAGTGTTACATCAAGAGGACACTGATAATACTAGTGACACTCGTAAACAGGAAATAGCTGCAGCACTAAAAATGATGGAGCAGGAGTCTGTCCCTACAGATCTAGATATACAAATTACTGAAAAAGAACTGCAAGAGGCTATTAGTCATCTCAAAAATAATAAATCTAATGGCATTGATGGAATCATAAATGAAATGATTAAAGCAGCTACTCCCTATCTAACTGATATCATGCTGGATCTATTTAATGCCATCCTGCAAACTGGTAATTTTCCTGAAAGCTGGGCAACTGGACTTATTGTACCAATACATAAGAACGGCAACCCACTTGATCCCAACAATTATAGGGGTATTACACTTACAAGTTGTCTCGGTAAACTGTTCACACAGATACTGAACACGAGACTGGTTAGCCATATAGAACAACATCATATCCTGTCTAAGTCACAGATTGGTTTTAGAAAAGGCTGCAGAACCGCAGACCATATGTTCACAATCAAAACTCTGATTGATAAATACACCAAACAGAAAAGTAAACTGTTTACTTGTTTTATTGATTTTCGCAAAGCGTTTGACACAGTTGGACATCATGCTCTCTTCCTTAAACTGTTGCAAGCAGCCTTCAAAGGTAGTATATACAAAGTAATTAAAAGCATGTATCATCTCAGTACGTCTTGTGTGAAATCCAAAGCTGGTGTAGGGAAAAATTTCCTATCACACGCGGAGTACACCAGGGCAGCGTTTTGAGTCCCATATTATTTAATTTGTTTATTAATGATCTGTTAAAGGAGCTGGATTGCTGCAAGAATCCCCCTATGCTGTGGGACTTGCCAGTAAGCAGTTTGGCTTATGCTGATGACATTGTGCTGGTCTCCCTGAGTAAAACTGATCTGCAAGCAAAACTTAATATACTCAATGAGTATATCCAAAGATGGGGTATGTCAATAAATATTAGCAAGACGAAAGTAATGGTCTTTGGACAAAACCAAAAAAGTAAAGAGTCCTTCCATATAGGGTATCAGCCAATAGAATGCTGCAACTCGTACAAATATTTAGGCCTCGTTTTCCATAGTAACGGAAAATTTAACAAATCACTGTCCAATTTGGCTGCTAGAGCAAATAAGGCCTTGTTTGCCATTAAACATGCAATTAGCATTGGTGATATCAAACCAATTTTGGCCTGTAAGGTTTTTGATTCCACCATTATGCCTATTTTAACATATGGATCCGAAGTATGGACTGGCTATCTTAAAGAGTCGGCCGATATTGGTAAGCTGTTAAGTACAGTTAATGATGTGGAACGTATACATCTGAAATTTTGCAAAAGTGTACTGGGTGTAAACCCAAGAGCTGTTAATAATGCAGTTAGAGGGGAGCTCGGTAGAGCACCAATTCATATACCTGCCATTACCGGCAGCATTCGGTTTTTATTCCAAATATTTGATTCGGATCATTCCTCATTAGTATATAAGGCTTTTTTGGAGCAGGTTGAGGAAAGTAGAGTTAACAATTCTCCAAATTGGGTTAGCTATATAAAATGTATATTAAAAAATACCAATTCCTATCACATCTGGGGAAATCTTGGCTGCTCTAAACCAAAGGCCTCAACTCGTTTTATACAATCTCAGCTGTTACAGATATATGAGACCCATTGGAAGACAGAACTTAATGCGTCTACCAAACTTGAAACTTACAGATCCATAAAAGATAGTTTCAGTACAGAAGAAAATCTTTTGGCAATTAATAATAAAAAACATAGAACAGCACTTATTAGACTGCGTATCAGTGCACACAGACTGCAAATTGAGATGGGGAGGTATACCAAGCCAAAAACACCCACATGTGATAGACTATGTGATGCGTGTGATGTAATAGAAGACGAAAAACACTTTCTTCTGTCATGCTGTAAATACACTGACCGTAGGAAGAAATTTATGTCAGAAATATCTAATATCATTGATGTTAACAATGGTCGAGATGATTTATTTGTTCGGCTTATGTCATGTGGAAATAGATTAGCCACTAACAGTCTTGCACACTTTGTGTATGACTGTTTCTCAGGTTAGGGTACCCCCGAGTATTTCCATGCCAATGTTAAGGATAACGGCAATGGTATGTAAATATTGAGTGTGAGGCTGTGTACATGTACATCTGTTTGGTATGAATGTGTATGTGTGATTGGTACATGTGTGGATGTTATTTAATGAGTTATATTGTCTTATATGTATGTATGCGTTCTTAACCCTATATGGTAAATGTTTTACGTAATAAAGTAACATCTGTACTTCCTGGTGCTCATATGAACAGTCACGATCAAAGCGTGACTGAGATTCTCTACATGACGACTTCACAACGATTATTATGGATTAAGAATGCTGATCAACGATACGGATTTTATATTTTTGGAACATCATGATGTCTTGTCGGCATTATCGAAAACTGTTGACCGCTTCTCTCTACCAGTACACACCAGGACGATTCGGAATTTCCAGGGTTATTTCCGTGTCTGGTCTTGTAGAGTGGGGTGCATTATAATATATTTTAGTGTGATGCAACCCTGAATCTGTTAAGTGTAGCCGTGAGGTTTTAGAGATATGGTGATAAGGCCCAAACTGATTTCTTGTCTCACGAAGGTATGCATCGATGAAGTCGGTGATAGGTCATGCGACATCTCTCATATCTACGCCTCTAGAAGACTCGTTGTTTTATGGCTGAAATATTGTTGAATGCTATGTTAAATTGAACATTAGGATTTTATGTATAGAGCATCATCATTTCTTGCTGACATGATTGAAAAGTGGTGAATGCGTCTCTCTTGTTGGAAAGCATCTTGTGTTTTCTTTACTATTTTTACTTCAAACACAGTTGGAATTGTTGTTAAGGATGTCCGCTGCTGGTAAATCAAAGTTATTAACTTGTTGAATAATGTGTGTTGTTGCATTCATATTTGTGTAATATGAGGGAAAACAAGGAAAAAAATATAGGTTGGTGTGCATCTTTTCGCTGTAGGCAACATTAAGTCGACTGACCCATGCTTCATTTGATAACCCAGAAAACATAGTGAATAGCCCTAGCTTTGAAGCATATTCATGAAAAATTCATATAATTATTATTTAACTTTTTTCATATATTCTGTTTGCAAATAATCACAATGGCTATTAAATTGGATGGCTGGTGCTGTGCAAAATTCTCAGCTAGAAGGCTTTTAAAGGAAATCCCTATCTCTTAACCTAGGGAAGGGAGATAACTCGATACGAAAAACGGGCAAAATGGTCGCTCAAGCCAAAAATCACCAGCGGACATCCTTAACTGTCATACGAAATAATCTTCCGATTATTGACGCGGAAATTCTTTATGGGCGACGTCCGTATATTGAATGCTGGATCTGACGCTTGCTATTCTATTGCGGCTAAAACATAAAACTGTCTTTTCCGGAACATCAATATTAGGCGACGATCTATACCATTTATACGTGCCTAAGCCAAACAATTATAGAGCGTCAATATGCGAAAGTACCACATCTCAAGGAAGCTTTACAAATCGATAGACCGTTCAACACAGTGATACTTACATTTCCCGCTGTAATGTACTTCGTGGTGTGGGACTAAATGGAAAACAAACAGTGATTTAGTTAGGAATTTTAACAAACAAACTTTCCTGTCTCTATAACCAATGCTTTCATTTAATGTACGTCTGGTTGGAGTGTCAATAGTTTGATAACAGGACAATCTCTCAATTATTGTAGGGTGAGTATTATTGATAGCTTGTATTTTTAAAGTTTTCTTTGATAATAGAGGTACTCCTGATGAAAGGACCTAAATATAGAGAGCCAAGAAGAATAAATCTGAAGGCCGACCAGAAGATAATCCTGTCTGCATTAGCCAGTACGTTATCGATTGGTCTAAGCGAGAAAAAGTTGAACCTACAGTACTCGCTGATTGGCTGGATCTCACCAAGAGCAAGGTCGTTGAAACAATCCGCCATATTGACAGAAGTACTCTTCCCCAAGCAAAACAAGTACTGAGAAACCTCAATTCGCAAGAAGTTCTAGCAAATCTCCAGAGTAAATTCGTCATAATCCCAGCAGACAAAGCTCCGAATAATATAATATTCATATGTAAATATTACTATTACTAGGTGCTGGTTAAAGAATTGAGTGTAGACATATCTTCATCAAATACGTCTACTTACTCCCAAACTGCGTTTACTCCGGAAGATTTATTTAACAATCACGAAAAGTTTCTCAGGGAAAGAGGTATTTGTCTTCCAACCAATCATAACGACATACCAATAATATACTGGACTCCCAAAATGCATAAATCACCAATATAGATTCATAGCTGGTTCTAGAAGCTGCACCACCAAGCTTCTTTCAATCCTATTGACGAGGGCCCTTCAGGAGATAAAAGCATTTTGGGAAAGGTATTGCGCCACTATTTCTAAGAACTCTGGCGTTGAATGTATGTGGATATTGAAAAACTCAAAATGACTTACAGAAGAACTTGATGCTAAAGGTCACATACCGTACAGACATGTATCCACATGGGATTTCTCGGCTCTATACTACAATCCCTCATCAGGACCTTATTGACCGTATAAGTTCATTAATAGTATCTGTGTTCAAGAAAACTGATCGTAGATATATTAATGTCGGAAGCCATAAAGCATTCTTTAGCTCGACTACATACAAGAGATATCATTCGTGGGATGTTTCTTTGTTTATAGAGTTGCTTGAATTTCTCATTAAAAATATCTGTGAAATTTGGCAACACAATATATCAGCAGCATATAGGTATTCCAATGGGTACTAATTGTGCACCCCTGTTGGCTGACCTGTATCTGTTCTCTTATGAATAGGACTATATGCAGGCGCTTTCAAAAACCGATCCATTCAAAGCCCGTTCCTTCTCATTCACCAAACGCTATATAGACGATCTTCTCGCTGTGGATAATCGCTATATAAATGACGCAGTGAAGGATATATATCCACCTTCACTGGATTTGAAGGAAACTACAGATAGCCCTACAGGCACATCTTATTTAGATCTCTATCTCTATAAAAATGAAGCGGGCATTCTCTCTCGTCGACTTTATGACAAAAGAGATGATTACAATTTCGACATCGTAAACTATCCCTTTCTGGATAGTAATATTCCAGTGGGACCTGCATATGGCGTATACATATCTCGCTTAGTAGCATTTGCTAGATCCTGTGTTAAATGTGATGATTTTAATCAACGTCACAAAACATTGTTGCAGAAACTTATAAAACAGGACTATCCCACCAAGCGCCTCCACTCACAGTTTCTCAAATTTGGCGATACATATCGCATGCTGATAGCAAAATACGAACGTAGCGTGCAAGATCTATGGCGCTACGTTTCGTAACTTGTGTCTAATTCCGCTTAACCCAGGGCTAGGGGCCGTATGAACCCATGTACTTCAAGATCCTCATGGTACTCATATGAACAGGCAAAATCAAAGCGTGACTGAGATACATCATTCTCTAGATGACGACTTTACAACGAATATTATGGATTAAGAATACTGATCAGCGATACGGATTTGATATTTTTGGAACATCATGATGTCTTCAGTGATCAGGCATCAGTGAAAACTGTTGACCGCTTCTGTCTTGCAGGAAACAAGCCTATGTGTATGTATACTATGACTGTCTTTTTGAATTTGATGCTAATACTGTTATATGGAATATGGAATAGGTATTTGGATTATGGACGCGGATATTCTCTAATGGACGACGGCTGGATTATGAATGACGGACTAGACGCTTGTAATACAATCGACATGCTATGTTATACAATTCCACGGAACTGAGAGATCTAACCAGGTCGATATATGTGAATAAGGCTCTGCAACCCGCCTTCCTCTTTCATTTGTATATATATATTTCGAGGTCACATCGTCAAATCTATGTACGATATGAATATTTGAACATTTGGCTAATTATTCAAGAAATCCTGATAGATATACTCAAACATCTCTCACTGGTTCTGCCTCTTTGGGTACATATATTGTTCCAGGCCTCGGGGCCGCAATGCCCCCCGCCCCCCACACTAATTATTTTTCCTGCTCGTTGAGCTAGGGGGCTGAAACTTACCACACTAAACCCTTGGGTCAAGCTCTGTCAGAGCACGTAAAACAAATCCAAGATGGCGGCTTTGATGACGTCACAGTGACGTCTTTTTCAAAAACGGCATTTTTAGTGGATCTTTTCGTAAAAAAAATCGAATTTTTTATTTATGCAATTTCTTTGCAAAAACTGCATGGTGCAGTAGTAAATATTATTGTGATATGAAACAAAATAGTTTTGCCTACTTTTGATAACGGAAAAGCAGAAATTTTGAAGAACGAGAGATCCTGAAGGATCTTGGTGCCCACCATTGTCCATAATTGTAAGCTAATGACAAGAGGATCTTTTTGCCCATTGTTACTAAGAACAAACGATTGATTTGTAATTTTGTTTACAGAATTTCGAATCTGAGCGAAAAAGATCGAAAAAGGGACACTGGAAAACACCAAGATATCAAGTTTCATGAGTTTCAAGATTTCTAGAAACTGTACTTATGTCGGTTGTTAGTACAAGAGAAATGAGCAAAGTTAGTCTGAAAGTGTCTTCGTTTTGCAGTATTTTTTTCTTGCACGTGTCACCATTGGGTACTGGAAGCGAAGACAAATCTCTTTGACACTTTGGCATGAGCTATGAAATATACTTAATATTTTATATTAATTAGGTAATTAGGAACGAATGCTAATTCTGTTCTGTTTACTGGGCTAGTTTGAGATATCTCTTTTAAGATACCATGCTCGAAAATAGTAAGATGGTACAATACTTAATACTGAAGGGATCCGGTCCGCGCAGTAATGTTGAAACTTCGAAAGGGTCTGAATCCTGATTATCTTCCTTGGATCGAAACATGCAGTAGTCTACAGTTGTCGAGTTATGAAGTTGTATCACAAGAGTGACGTCCCTTCATGTAGCCGACCCGCCGGCAGACGAAACGGTGGAGCAGTTCATTTGCAACTGCATGGACTAAAGGAAACTGATTTAAAATTTGAAGAAATACATTTTAATTCCGAATTATTTGAACTCCTTGATATGGAAGGTGAAGGTATGGATATTCTCTATAGTCAATTTTTAGAATATGCCCCACCGTTTGATCCGCCGACTCATGTAAAGCAACGTCACAACTCGGGAATACCGTATTAATTTGAAGCGTAACTTGGATTTTGGAATCGGACCAAAAAAGCTGGGCCACAAAGGGAACCTGTGTACCAAATTTCAGAAAGATCCATGCAGCAGTTCTTGAGAAATCACGATAACAAAGTTTCATGGGGAAATCCGAGATGGGCGCCTGGTGGCCATATTGGATTTTCGAATCGGACCAGAAAATGCATCTTGCACAATTAGACGACAAGGGGAACTTGTGTACCAAATTTGACAACGATCCATGAAGTAGTTCCTGAGAATCGCAATAACAAAGTTTCATGGGGAAATCCAAGATGGCCGCCTGATGGATATATTGGATTTTGGAATCGGACCGAAAAAGGCATCTTGCACAACTAGACCCTAAGGGGAACCTGTTTACCAAATTTGAGAGAGATCCATGCAGTGCTTCCTGAGAAATGACGATAAAGTTTCATGGGGAAATCCAAGATGGCTGCCTAGTGGCCATATTTGATTTTCGAATCGGACCAGAAAGGATATCTTGCACAACTAGACCCCAAGGGGAACCTGGGTACCAAATTTGAGAAAGATCCATACAGTACTACCTGAGAAATGACGATAAAGTTTCATGGGGAAATCCAAGATGGCTGCCTGATGGCCATATTGGATTTTCGGATCGGACTAAAACAGGTATCTTGCACAACTAGATCCCAAGGAAAACCTGTGTACCGAATTTGAGAAATATCCAAGTAGTTTCCGAGAAATCGCGATAACAAGAATTGTTTACGGACGGACGCCGGACAGACGGACGCCGGACAGACGGACGACGGACCCCGGACGAAAAGCGATTTGAACAGCCCACCAACTGGTGGTGGTGGGCTAAAAATGACAAAACATGACTTTTGTGGTGTCCCACGTGTCCGCCATCTTGAATTTAGCTATGGTCCTCTGCTCGTCGTTCCGGAGATAGCGCAGCGAAGGGTGGCCATTTTGGCCCCCATGCCAGGCCTGGTAGGGTTAAATGCCGTGAAGTTTGATGCTATGTTCCTTACCTCCGAACACTTGGACCTCTGTCCAGCCGTTGTTGGCTTTCCTATGGACAGACATAACAACTATCTTAATCCATTGAGATGCAACCGGGATCAAAGTATAATTGTTCCAATAGAAACCATTCGGTGGGTTTGGGAGAGTAACCTAGTAGAAAGAAGAAAATACAAGGGTTACAGACATGATAAATATTGTATTTGTTGGGGCAAATAACGTCCTAATAGTGCTTTTTGATGGCGATAAAAGGTACACGCTTGTTCGAGCACTTGTAGACATCTTGCCAACACCGACTGGTTAAATGATCTGCTCGAGTGACGTCGTGGGTCCATGTCTGGCGGGCATGTGTACAATATATAGCTAAATGCGATGGAGTAGACATTATTATGAACTTACGCTTTGGACGGATCCGTCACTGAACCACAACTGGACATCTTTGTTTCTTTCCCGTTGGAGTTGTCTATCCATCAACCGGATTTTATCGATTAGGTAGATACCATCAAATTGGAGTAAAAGCCAGAGACCAACGCCTTGCGACCAACTTGCGAACGACCGTTCTGAAGTGGAGGTAAACATGAGCTGTTAGCGGCATGCAATGGTGACGGTACCACATACACTATATCAAGCGACGGATCCGGCATTCAATATTCAGTCGTCGGCCATGAAATAATTTCTTCCTCAATAATCGAAATACCTATGTCCTATGATACTTGACACCAGTGCCAAATGTGTATGGAATAAAAATAATAAAAACACCAGATGGTTTTCTACAGACTTATATTCACGAATCAGAGAGCTGTGATGATATAATATCCATGCAAATCCATCGGATGGAAAAGAATGAGTTTTGTGAGCGTTAGATGTACGCGGCGAATGTAAGTTCTTATTCAAGACACCCGTCTGTAGATCTCTGGATAATCGAACGATCATAGGGACTAAGGGCCAGGAGCGGATACAATACACACAAGTCATGGTATCATATGTATTGTATATCGAATTTAGTGAATGAATTGGTGTATTTGCGCTATACCACGCTGCATTGCAGTGAACTTACACGTGAATGGTCAGTATCTGAACGATCCTACCATTAGCTGGAAATAGCCTGGAGGTTTCCAGTCAAATATCGATCGACCGCCTCCGCTAAGCGGGCTTATTTGCATCACATCGGATAATAAATCCGAATCCGTTGCTGTCGCGAAATAGCCCAGATGTTCTGTTTGATTTAGGACTGGGGAATGGGTCGTATAGTATTCCGACATCCTGAGCTAGGGGTGAGAAAATTGCCACAATGTATCTTGGAATCAATGTCAATATGACCGTTTTGATGGCGTTATAGTGACGTCATATTCTAAATATAGATGTCACTTAGCGCCCGTTTTGAATATGCCCATGGTCCGTTGCTTGGATGGGTATACAAATGGACTCAAAATAGAACTGTTGGTAGGTATAAAACACTACCTTTACTGCTCAAACATACTGTTATCATTCAATTTCCATATTTAATTAGTTACCGGTTTCTCTCCCATCAACAGCATTGTCGCACGAGTATGGACTGCTATGTTCTGAGGACGCACAGCACAAGGCCCCCAGGGCAATATTCTCTTCTGGAAGAGAAAACATATCATGGGGTCATCAGGGTAACAGACGGTATCAAACGGATCAACTCATAGTCACTGTCAGCAAAAATAATGCTACCCTGCGAACGCGATTTTCTTTCGTCAGCACGAGATCGATGCAATTTATGATGACTTCAAAAGAGTAAGTCGACTAAAAGGTATCTTCAACATTATGAAGTCATATTACATAATCAGAGAAGGAAAAGGGTGGAATGTACTGTAATTTCTTGGAGATTTCCTGTGAAAATGCCAGTGTTTGGTGTCTCTGCTAAACACCGCCTTATATATTAAACTTAGAACCTATTCCTAATTATTCATTATCAGCTGGCGGTACTGTCTCCAAACAACTTGGAAAATTCTGTTCTACCGCTTTCACCTCTATGGCCGCCCCATAGTCCACCGTGTAAGCCGTATTAAGTGTTATGAAACAGAGTGGCTCCCCTGAGATTGTGTATAGACTTATAGTGCTCAAGCATGTGGTTTGAGTAGTTGAAATGTTTGTAGATTATGTTATTTGTTATAGTGCTTAAGTGTTAGATTGTGCTGTCTCTAGGTTACATCATATAGAAAGTAGTTTTGTGATATTACCTATAGCTAGTCCAAACTCCGTTGTTAGCCGTCCTCATATATACACATGTCTTGTCTGTATACTCTGTATGTGCACTTGACCCGAGACGGGTGTGAATGTGAATAAATACAATATATAAAAATAATTCCATCGATTTTAGGAACGTTTTCATGTTAAAATAAATAACGTTTAGAAAACAAATGCATGACTAGCCTGCACTTGCAAGAATAACAACAACACGGAAATTTGAGCTAATATTTCAGAACATACCCAAACCTAACGGCAGAAGTATTCACTACGCAAAAGAGGTGTATATCTATTACCAGTTCGTCAAGTGACTCCATGCCAGTAGCTTCCAACAAAAAACTGCAACTTGAATAGTCATCGCCCGTTAGTTTTTTATGACCTTTCCAATATGCCTCATATCCGTATTCATGACCTCATCAACCTTTTTTTCAGTTAACATAATAAAATACTAATAAATTCTTCCCTTCTGATTTTAGTCAACTTTAGGGTGTATTGGTATTAATACAGTTTAGGAATATGGCATGAACACATTAGCAAGTAAGTTCTGAGGGGAATTCCAGCAAGTAAACTTCCTGAAATTGTGGTACTCCCTCGTTTTTTCTATGAAACTGTGATGGGCATCCAAAGGAAGTTTGCTAGGTTTGTTGGTATGACATCCCTACGTCGCTATTTGTGTTTAGGGATTGCCATTTACTGTCTAGAAGCTTATCCTTATAGTATTATTATTTGAAGAGAAATGCCGATCAACACAGATGTTTGGTGGTATTTGCAGATGGGGAGGATACACCCATGCAGACCGCGTTCCCCGGGCTCAGTATATCTTACTATCTCTATTGTACGTTAATGTTTTTATATACACAAACTGATCGATATGTAATTACTATCGCAGATGGATATATCTTACATGAATTGATAAACAGTGTAACAAAAATTATGGAAGAAAAAATGTTCAATTTTTAAATTTGTGTAGTTTTCAATCGTAACAATGTTGAGCGTCTTCTTGTACACCACTGGACCAATTTGCAGCATGATTGGTTGGGAAATTATTGTTTTAAAATATATTTCACGTTCTCTCGCTTGAACTTTTTCTGAAGAGTTCCCGTGATAACACATGTTTTCCTGGTAGAGCGGAAAAGTTTGGCTACTGTTTCGAAATCATCGCTTCAGGGTTAAAATATAATGATATATAAGCAAGAAAGATTTGGTGTACTGAGGGTGCCGCGAAAACAAATTTCAAGGTCTTGACGAAATCAGCACCAGGATAATATGTAGTGGAACTGCCGTTTTGTTGCAACCATGTGTCGGACCCATTCGATGGTGCAGCTAGTTTTTCCTACATCAATACTACATATAGAATGATGTTCCGAATGTTCATATATTATTCGCCTTCATTCTCCCATCTTAGACAAGAACACAATATACGATATTTTCAAGGAAAAACATATTGATGATATGTTATCTATATAAGCGGTCGGTGTGTCGGTGTGAAGCATGAATCAACGAACTGTTAATAATTAAACATCTGCCGATTGATTTTCCAGTATTTTCAAGACAGTCTTTGTTCCAGAACTTGGTGGGAAGTGGCAAAGAATTATCGTCTCCGAGTAATGTATTGTTGGTCACGACGTTTAACAAATCAGTCCCTAATATAGCACAAGTTGATGGAAGAGAACGTGTCCAATAATCAATCTTGTTCTCAGTTCAGAAGGATGCAGAACGATGACATGGGAATCCATCTGCCCAAGTCACGATCAGACAATACTCGTTTTCCCCAAAACCAAAAGACCATCACAAATTACAATAAAGCGGGATGTTTGTTATGTATTTAATGAACATAGACCAAATAATACGTAAATACGACATGAGACTCAAAGATATGTTTTGTGTACACTATCAGAATTTCTGGATACAGACGTGACGTACCCGAACAATTGGGTCAAAACGACCCCAAATATTTGGGTCAAAATGGAATTTGACCCAAACTCTTTGGGTCCGTCACGTTTATATCCAAAAATACCTGGTCAGTTTGACCCAATCCTGCTGACAGTGTATTAGGTACATGTAGTCCAGCAAGGAGGTTTCTCAAAAAGACAGATGAGATGTTGCAAATTTTCAATATGGCGGACTATTAATGATCAAATCAATTTCTTAAAAATTGTGCCAAACTGGTGGGGGCGATTTTGTGTCAGATCACATTCCTAATTAAGAAGCCCAGTGGAAATGTTCTCAAAATGCATGCGTTAGCGGTCACGTCCAATTAATCGAGGCACTTTCGAGTGGACCGAGAAATTTTCCGGCTGTAGCCGAGATGACAGAATCGAGAGCTCTCTCGAATAGTCTCGGTTTTCTCTTGTTTCCATTGTCCCGGATTTTGAGATGAACAGGACATTTATCGGTAATCTCGAATCTTCTCGTTTTCTAAAAGTCATTTATTATTATCGTGAATTTGACCGTTTATAAACCTCAGAGACGACCAGTTTGTTGAGTTGGTACCATAGATTGTTATTCAATGTTTACAATGTAGGTTCCCAGATGGTGAAAGATTCACGGTGTATTAAAGTGGCCCACGGCACAACGTATGCCATGCAAAAAGTGAGTGGTGTTGTAAGGGGCTAATTCGCTTAATGCATTTGTTTGCAACTAGAAAATCAATTACAGTCGTATGGGACTCGAAATCGAGCCCAGTTTTGCCACACCCCTCTCACAAACCCGAACGCCTCAATGGCGGTTTTATATAGGATGTCAGCCTGTTTTACGGGGTCGACGTTGATTTAACCCATCCGAGAAAGGCAACATGTTTGTTCGTATTCCAATCAATCGTTCAATGATTCGGATTTTCAAACCAACCTCTACTGTACATTTTGAGGTCTATAATACTTCCTGGTTGCGCATACCCCAATGTGGTCTTGGGCTCTAGAGGCTATCGAAAATTTTTCGTTTATTAGTGCACCCTGGATACGATTTGTATGTATGTCCAAGCGTGAAAGCAGGAAAAATAAATATATTAGCCCAGAATGGAAGCATCCCAAAAATATGCTTCGCGGTCATTCAGTGAATAATATCTCTCAGCGTTTTTCCTCAAATTTTGGATACCTCTGTCAGAAATTGAATTGTCCACGACTAAGCAATGTGGGAGCATGACCAATACGGGAATTTCTTTCTGTCGCTGAAATTCATTAGGGTTGACCATAATATCGGACCGAACAATTAAAATTGGATTGATCGAACCGACATATGATCAAATGAAATAAATGTAAACTTACCTGTTGAAGCAGGACGAATTAAAATTAGCAGCAGGATATGAGTAACGAGCATCGCGTCAATGAAGTGAAACATATACTCTGATTACAGGACTGATGTAGCGTGTATCCAGTACTCATTAGGCTTATTTCACAACTGTCTACACATACAACGCAGGGGTCTATTTCCGTTCGTCTTTACCTCTAACGGTTGAGAATCTTCCAGTTAAGCGTACGGTAACCAAGGACGCTAGTTCTTGGAAACCCAGTATCAGGTACGGCAAGCGTTACGTACTGTGGTCGGGTAAAACTGAAAGGTATGCAGACGAATTACTGGCATCTAGTCCGTCATTCATTATTCAGCCGTCGTCCATCAAAGAATTTCCGCGTCCACAATAAAAGGCCTATTCTATATTCCATATATAAACAACATTAGCACAAAAATCAAAAAGACAAGCATAGTATACATAAACATAGGCTAGTTTCCTGCAAGAGAGAAGCGGCCCACAGTTTTCAATGATGCCAGCAAGACATCATGATGTCCCAAAAATATAAAATCCGTTTCGCTGATCAGTATTTTGAAACCATATGATATTCGTTGTATTAAAGGTCGTCATCTAGAGAATGATGTATCTCAGTCACGAAGACAATCGAATAAAAATTGCAAATCAGATAGAATTCCAATGTGATTAAAACATGCTTAGAAGTATTTTCTTTTGTTCAAGGTATATTTGTTGTATCTGAGTCACACTCAACGAACGTCTTTGCTGATATATGTGACGTTTCCGCGCGCTCTGTGCAATGGTTTATTTCAGGCACCAGTCTGTTTTATGTTGCTTTATTTTCGTCGAAATCAATCAGCACACAATTTTATTTGGTAGAATTTAATACGTTAATTATTGTTCTATAAAGTGTTTTGGACCAAACTTGGATCGCTTCAACTGAAAAATGAAAGCTATGTTACTTGTTTGACCGCAGTACTAACCTCGATGTGTAATTTGTTTTATAATTTGGTATTATTCATTGCAGATTTCATTTTACTAACATTACAGTCTTGTTCAAATGAGGAGATTATATCAACAAAGTTTATTCATGACTTAAGCTAAATACTGACAATCGGAACTAATCCACGCCACAGTCGGTCCCTGAAAAACCGTCGGCTTGAAACAACAGCGAAGTGAAAGGGGTAGCAATTTCTTTGAAAGAAAAAATGAAACAGCACTGATGGCGGCGCTTGATAATATACTCACGTTCTATTATTTATTGCTGATTTCATGTGTCTAAGAAATTACCCAAATAAAGTGATTACCACCCAATTCAGAGAGCAATCACGCTTTAGACCAACGCATACATTTAATTTTAATATAAACGATACCGCGTGTTGTTTGTTCGAAATCTTCGTTCGAGCGTTTAAGTATATATTATTCTATGGTTTCCAGTGAATTACCAACCGCTTCTGTTGTCTTCATATCCGCTTTATTTATGAATACAGAGGACATCTCTGACGACAAGACTCTCTTTTCTGATACACTTTCGGAGAAACATATGGCATTTTATTCTAAGATTTGCAGAATTTATTTCGATTCTCAGGTCCTCAAAGTATCTCACATAGTGATTCAAATTCTATATAACTGAGCCAGTTTATATATTTTCAATTGGTGATGTTTCTTTCTTTCCATGCATGACGTGCAGTAATTGCGCTGTCAAAGCAAAAATGCGACTACAGATCTCTAGACGGAATAACAAAATAACATTAAATGATTCATGTTCAATTTAATTCATTATCCGTGTTTAAATGCATATATACTCGCCCAGATTAATCTCGCTGCCACAGAGTACATATATAAGGAATCTACGCCTCCCGAATAGTTCAAACTTTCATTTGACGGCATCTCCGATTCCAATCTCGAATCATGTGAAGTTATTTCGAGGAGGATCGAAATGGTCTTCTGCTTCGAGAGAAAACCGGGAGCAAACCGGGACAACAATCGATAGAGAGAAGCCGGGACCCTTCGAGACGAGATATTTATCGGTTTTACTCGTTTATCGAGAAACCGTCTCGATCGATTGAAACAAGAAAAAGACTTAAGATGGAATAATCGTTTGCTTATGTGATAGGTTTATTCACTACAAAATAAACGTCTAGTTTCATCAACAAAATCCATGTGACATATTTTTTCGAACTACATCATCGCCCTCGCAAACTCTTCAGTTCACCACAACAAGCCGGCGAAGGACCGTTCTGTAGCGAAATATCAATTCAGGAATTTACAGTTTGTTATTTATGCTGTGACTTACGGTGAAATAGCTGTACATGACATCCCGTTTTGTTTGTTTTGTTGTATATTTATTGCGCACCAACATCTTGGTTTTCCAGCTAGTCTCTTTTTGAAAAAGGGAAAACGCCGTGTATCAGAGTATCAGCCGCCGGTGAACTGCGACTAGAAACCCGTGCTGGCTAGGAGTCAAACACCGTACACGAGATACCGAAGCCGGCGAAGGTGTCATCCTAACTCAAAGAAGTATGGCCCTCAGTCCGCGAGTATTCAAATTATTCTAGCACACAGAATATTTCTGTGTCAGATGTGTCGTAAAATGATACTAATATGTAATAAATTGTCCGATCGCATCGCTTCACCAATTTCGCTGTCTTCGATCACCTGACGCCGCCATGTTGGTTGCTACGCAATCTTCGTGGCGTAGGAATCAATAACCGTGAACCGGCCGAACGACATTTGCGATCTATAATGGTTATTTTATGGTCGGAAATTTGTACCAGTTAACCAATCAAATTGCTGAAACAAACTATATTGGATTAGAATGTTCTTTTGACGTTGCTTAGGTGCGTTTGTTTTTCATCCAAAGACGTTATTAGCATGTGAGACGCAGAAAGATATCTGTTGACGGAAAAACGCCTATGCCAGTCGTCCATACAACAGTAAGCCGTGTTTATGGGGACAGCCTTATCTTAGAGAGAGTAACTTTAGAGATATATAGCCTGTATATCGACGAGCAATATTGAACTGTTTCCAAATACATGAACAATCTATCAAAAATTCAAAAATTATATTTGAATAAATGTCGAATAAAACGTGGCGGCTACATACACACTCGTGGTAAACCCAAATATGATAATTGCAGGATCCTTCACGTGTTTCTATGGAAACTGCATTTGGGTTACGGCGGATTTTTGTGTAACTTTAGCATTTTTTACCTCTGAGGACAGATACCTAAGGTTTTACACTTGGTGAAGATATGTAATGTGAGATATATAAAGTTTCCAATATTCAAAAGGTTGAGAGACAGATATTTTCGGGTTTTCATAATCTCTCCTTTTTCTTCTTTCCTGGTATCTGTTGCTCGTTCTGTTTTTCTTTCCCCAAGTACAGAAGTCATCTGTCGATCCTGATAGCTTGCCAGGTCGGAATAAATACATTGTGGTAGCATCGGCTTACAAACATGGCCAGGTTATCAGTCCAAGATTGATTTTGGTTTGAAGTATCTTATAAATCCTCATTATAATATTTCAAATATACCAAATACAGGTCACATTTTGATGAATGATGAATTCATTTTCATGCACTGGACCATCGTCTCTTTCCAGGCTGATATTTAAGTATTTATACTCCAGAAAGATTTGGTTTTGCAGATATTGGATTAAAAAATTTATCAGCTTTATTAGGAATCACCCTGCACAAAATTTTCATAAGTGTGAGGCGTATTAACTCCGCAAGGCCGGCGATGGCTATTATGGCCAACCTACCAAACTTTCTGTCCTATCTCCGAAAGGACAAGAAATTTCTTAAAAATTCATGCTTTTCGGTCAGGAAAAGTGAAAAAGACTATTTTTGCGAAGAAAACACATAAATAAAAAAATCGAAAAAAACGACCATTTTGTCATTTTCGAAAATCGCCCTGTCCAGATAGGGTTAACTCTATGCTATTACGTATAATCCGTTCATGATCTACCTAGGGGCCCCAACATAAGTCTCAGGAGGGATAATGGAGGTGAGGAAAGAAAAAGCACTGATGTGCAATGTCCGATTATATGCATTTACTCTTCACAACAGAAAGAGTACACTCCACCCCGCAGCCACAACTCGTATTGTTACTGTCCCAGCTCTAAATGACCGGCTACATGTCCGGCATATTATTTTGTGGGGACATGGGGCAGGGGTTATTTTTTTTTTTGATAACCCGGCCAGGCATTTGCGACGCTACATCATCATTAAGAAGGTGTGGAATCGGCCGTCTTCATTTATCGATATTTCACCGTATGCTCTTCCGTCTTGATCCGGTGTAGCTTTGATTTGAGAACCGGTAGAGCTAATGTCGTAGAAAATAACGCAAATACGAGGGGCTTGTTTAGGACGGAAATTTCAAACAAAAAAGGCATGACAGTACCGAATCAGGGGTATCGACCGTGTTAAATGTACTATCTCAATCCAACTTGATGTACAGGACTCAAAGTATAGTTATTCAAATGGTAGCAAGTCACCAGTTGAGAGAGCGCCATCAAGGCTACATAGTGTGTTTCTCATAATTGAAATGAATTTGTCAATACTGTTAATACTGTTTTCCTTATTTTTTGGTCATTGCAATTTCTAGAATCAGTGAAATTGTTGCATGTTGTGCAGTGGCAGTCACTTATCTGTATATGTGTTATTAGAAGAGTCATGCGTCCTTTCGACCGCCCGGGCCACTAGGTAGATCCGTGTATGACTGTGCCGGGTGTGGATGTATGATCTTAAAAATGGGACCCTGCACATGTGACTCTAGGGTAAGAGAAAGGTGTGGGAAGAAGTGACGCAATTACCCGACGGTTAATACGTTATAATCCTCGTGGTTTCGAGGCGGTGATTCGAGGGCATTTTGTGACAATCATCTTAATATTTGCACTTCTTTTTATAAGTTTTATCACACTTTCAAACCTATCTTATTTCCTGGGGCAGGTCTTTAACGAAGGGTCTGAAAGACATTTCTTCTGAAAATACACTGAATGTATCATCTAAATCTCAGTAACGCTGTTCGGGGGATTTAGCCGCATTTTCCATGAGCCTATCCTTGTTAATTCTACCTCATCATCTACGTCACTACGGAGTCACGTGAGATAGTACGCACGTGCTTATTGTCTGCAGTGTACCACTAGCTTTCGTAGCGTCAGGACGCACTTGTGAGCTTCACGAAGTTGGAGCCAATTTCTTCGATAATTCGGAGATATTTTCTGATAGAAACGTATAATTACGTCGTCAGTAAGAAGTGTAATCACTTTCCTGCAATCATTTCGGTCATATATTGTGAATTATGGCTGAAATAGACGAAGATGTTAGTCTCCTGGATCATCTGCTCGACGAGCAGAAAGAGACATTGAACGGTATTTTGCCTACGTCCAGTCTAAGGCATCAGTCGCTAAAAATTGGAGTGGTAGTAACTCGACTAAGGGAATGTCACAGAAATCTGACGATCCTGGAGAAGGCACGTCTAATGATACAAATGCCTCTCAGTCCCAGCTAACCATGTCACTGTTGTCTGAAGTTAGAAATGTGCACAAACAGTTGGAATTTATGAGACAGCTCACGGTGGCTAGAGAACTGCCAAGGAAACGCACTCATAGTATGAGTGAATCTGATGAATTTAGTCAGACAGACAGCGAGGCAGATTCGCAAGAATTAGATGAAGACGAGCAAAAATTGGCCGCGACCCCCGCAAAGAAGCGGGTCAAACAATCGGCTGGCGGTAGCCAGGGCGACCAGCGTCTGATCGGCCAGCCTGCTCAACAGTCCGTAGGAGACTGGGATGATCTGGTCAGCAATGTCGCAAAGTCTAGCAGCAGTGGCCACGCCTCTGTTGGGACAGATTTACTTGGAGAAATCGCCACAGAATATGATGTTGAGCAATCGAAGGGCCCTGCAATTGAAAGCAAATTGGCGGGCATAATTAGCAAAATGGCTCGTACGAAAATGAACGACGAAAAATTGAAGGAGAAGTTAAAACCTCTATTCGCGGCCACAAAACTGCGAGGGGCTAAATGTGCCGAGAGTTAACCCAGAAATCTGGGACTCGCTGACTCCAAAGTCTCGGAGTTCTGACATAAAGTTTCAGAGGATCCAGTCCATGCTCATGAAGTCGGTCGTACCGTTGGCAACGACAGTACATGGATTTATAACTGCCGCGGAGACGGGTGCGGACGTAAAACCTCTCGTCAAAAAGGCCACGGATGCTATCGCCCTGATCTTGCACTCTGTCTGTGAACTCAGTCAACGCAGGCGAGATAGTATCACATCGGGTCCGGAGTTGAATAAAAACTACCGGCGACTGGGGGCAGAACATCTTCCGGTAACTGATCTGCTGTTCGGTAACGATCTGCCCAAGAAGATCCAAGACATAAATGCCATCAATAAAGTGAGTCACAAATTGTCAACCTACCAATACTCGAAGCCTAAATTTGGCCACAACAAGTACGGGAACTACAAGCATCGTTCTTATGACCGCACCCGAGACCAGTCCTGGTCAAAAAACGACGGGCGCAAGTCTCGTTTCCACGGGTTCAAACCGAAGAAAAATCAACGCTTCCGCCACAGCTCCTGGAAAGAGGAAGGGGGCGAGCAGAAGCAGCTCTAAATGCCAGTCCACACCCTGTCAAGGTGAGTGGGACATTCTCAGATATTGTTTCTCAATCTCCAACTACTAGCAGTAGCTCTAGTAGCCTTAACGCTAATATGATTAAATTCGAGGCTGGGAGATTGAGGCATTTTACTGAATCATGGTTAAAGGTAACAAAAGATCCATTTATTCTTCAAATGATTGTGGGTTGCAATTTAGATTTGTTTGAACAGCCGAGGCAGCTTCACCCTCCAACAGAGAGGTTCTTCAGTAGCAAGGAAAGCAAAATCATTGACCAAGAAATAGCTAAGCTTCTAACAAAACAAGTTGTCATAGAAACTGAAATGAATCACTGGGTGAAATGTGCCAGTTTCCGAATTCGGAAACAGGGCGGAAACTGGGTGGAAACAACCGGATTCCATCCAGTTTCCGCTCAGTTTCCGCATAGTTTCCAAATTGTAAACTGGACAGATACAAGATGGAAACTGCACGGAAACCATGGAGCACCCCAAGCGGAAACTGAGCGGAACCCAGGATTCCGGAGGTGCGGAATAGTGAACGTGTTACACTTTCCAAGCTGTTTCCGCCAAGATTCCGCAGCGGAAATTATGCGGAATCTGGGCCGGAAACAGGATTGAAACCGGTTGGAAACTGTAACACTCTGCTGGTTTCCGCACTGGAAACAGCGCGGAAACTGGCTGGAAATATGAAAAATCCAAATACAGCTGTGCGGAAAATAAGCGGAAACAGGTTGGAAACAGACCGTCCTTAAAAGGTTTCCAACCAGTTTCCGCCTACTTTCCGACCAAGTTTCCAATTTGTAAACTGGACAGAAACAAGACAGAAACTGGGCGGAAACCATGGAGCATGCCAAGCGGAAACTGAGCGGAACCCAGGATTCCGGAGGTGCGGAATAGTGGACGTGTTACAGTTTCCAAGCTGTTTCCGCCAAGATTCCACAGCGGAAATTATGCGGAATCTGGGCCGGAAACAGGATTGAAACCGGTTGGAAACTGTAACACTCTGCTGGTTTCCGCACTGGAAACAGCGCGGAAACTGGCTGGAAATATGAAAAATCCAAATACAGCTGTGCGGAAAATAAACGGAAACAGGTTGGAAACAGACCGTCCTTAAAAGGTTTCCAACCAGTTTCCGCCTACTTTCCGACTAAGTTTCCAAATTGTAAACTGGACAGAAACAAGACAGAAACTGGGCGGAAACCATGGAGCAAGCCAAGCGGAAACTGAGCGGAACCCAGGATTCCGGAGGTGCGGAATAGTGGACGTGTTACAGTTTCCAAGCTGTTTCCGCCAAGATTCCACAGCGGAAATTATGCGGAATCTGGGCCGGAAACAGGATTGAAACCGGTTGGAAACTGTAACACTCTGCTGGTTTCCGCACTGGAAACAGCGCGGAAACTGGCTGGAAATATGAAAAATCCAAATACAGCTGTGCGGAAAATAAACGGAAACAGGTTGGAAACAGACCGTCCTTAAAAGGTTTCCAACCAGTTTCCGCCTACTTTCCGACTAAGTTTCCAAATTGTAAACTGGACAGAAACAAGACAGAAACTGGGCGGAAACCATGGAGCAAGCCAAGCGGAAACTGAGCGGAACCCAGGATTCCGGAGGTGCGGAATAGTGGACGTGTTACAGTTTCCAAGCTGTTTCCGCCAAGATTCCGCAGCGGAAATTATGCGGAATCTGGGCCGGAAACAGGATTGAAACCGGTTGGAAACTGTAACACTCTGCTGGTTTCCGCACTGGAAACAGCGCGGAAACTGGCTGGAAATATGAAAAATCCAAATACAGCTGTGCGGAAAATAAGCGGAAACAGGTTGGAAACAGACCGTCCTTAAAAGGTTTCCAACCAGTTTCCGCCTACTTTCCGACTAAGTTTCCAAATTGTAAACTGGACAGAAACAAGACAGAAACTGGGCGGAAACCATGGAGCAAGCCAAGCGGAAACTGAGCGGAACCCAGGATTCCGGAGGTGCGGAATAGTGGACGAGTTACAGTTCCCAAGCTGTTTCCGCCAAGATTCCGCAGCGGAAATTATGTGGAAAGTGGGCCGGAAACAGGATTGAAACTGGCTGAAAACTGTAACACTCTCTTGGTTTCCGCAATAGAAACAGAGCGGGTTTCTATCCAGTTTCCGTGCCCTTTTCTGCATAAAAAATTAACTGGATTACAGGCGGAAATGGAGTTGAAAGTAACGGAAGATTATTATATTCAACTTATGTTAGTTTATACAAAAGAAAAGTCAGTGGTAAAATGTTCAATATATATTTACATTCAGATTGGTATACAGTTCTTTGATCCTGAAATATCAGTGCATTGGAGAATAAGATGTCAAACCAACAAGTTAACAATGGATGATTCTGGCGCCATTCTACTCTAATGTAAACACATTAAACCAAATACTTTAATAAAACAGTCCATGAACAAGTGTAATTTTCAGTCCATCAAACGCAACATGGATGTAACATGAAACGGTGGTACCCTTAAGCTTTGTTGCCACAGTTTACATGTAGGACATACATGTATCAAGAACAAACTTCCTGAAGGCGGGGTAAATAGTTGACGTACAAGATCTGGGTGACAGACCTATCTCATTACACAGCTGATAAGAAAGATTTTTTTAGTTACTAATTGCAGGTAAACCACTGTAATTGTATACACAACTGCAATTCAACATACACAATCCATCTCTGTTCGTAGGTTATTCCAGTTTCATATTTCTACAACCTCGCCACCAGGGGTCACTTCCGTCGCAGAAAAAATGGTCGCACTTCATCTGACCCCTGGTAACACGGTCGTTCGATTTGCCAAGATTCTTGGTCCCGTGATCCTTTGCGAAATGTCAAACAACAACAACACCGACATAACGTCATAATTGAAAATTAATCGCAACAATACAAACAGACGACGTCACATCTCAAACGCGTCCCTAAGACCTGTGTGACGTCGGGTCACATGCAGGATCTCCACAGATACGTCTACGTTATGTTCCATGTTCTATGCGTTCGTGCATTATCCAATGGGAAGCTGTAATGCTGACCGTGCAACCAGAGTCTGTAGGGAGAACAGGACCGGATGACTCTGGATTCGAGATTGATATTTCTAGTGGTCCTTTCACTTTGTAATATTTTCCCGTGTTCACTGAAGTCCAAGTAATCATTTTCACTTCACTTGGAGCAACTGGCACCTGCAGGATAACATCTTTATAGCGCCTCTCTTCGCTTATTGGTCTATCAGGGTAAACAGATGTCAGGATCACCAAGGGGAATGTTACTTGCTCGTCTTATTCTGTACTTCTCAACAACATTCTGTAAAAATCAAAAGTTTTATTAAGGTTAGTCAGAGTGAAAACTAAATCGAAATGGTCTATAAGGCCAGGCTATGCAATACTGGTAATTCATGAGGAAGTGGATGGGAAAGTTGATATCATATTCTTGCTGTCAGGCCTAGGCTTCTAATAAAGCTCTGCAAATGACAAGATATATCCAGAACTCATATCGGTAACTAACTAAGCCAGTGTATCGATCCTAACAGATCGATCGATACACTGGTTCGCGAGGATGTGTATCAATGGACACAAAAAACATCATGATTTTTAACAATTTCATGATTTTGGGGGTCAGAGTGACCTACATTTTGGTATGTGACACATCGTGTCCCCCTCATGTATCTACTGACACAAAAAAACAGTTATTTTTAATAATTTCCTTGACCTTGACTCATAATTGAAAATTAATCGCAACAATACAAACAGACGACGTCATTTCTCAAACGTGTCTCTAAGACCTGTGTGACGTCGGGTCACATGCAGGATCTCCACAGATACGTCTACGTTATGTTCCACGTTCTATGCGTTCGTGCATTATCCAATGGGAAGCTGTAATGCTGACCGTGCAACCAGAGTCTGTAGGGAGAACAGGACCGAATGACTGGATTCGAGATTGATATTTCTAGTGGTCCTTTCACTTTGTAATATTTTCCCGTGTTCACTGAAGTCCAAGTAATCATTTTCACTTCACTTGGAGCACTGACCTTTGACCTCTGACCTCGACCTACATTTTGTATGCAACGTATCGTCCCCCCCTAATCCACTCACCAAAAATTAGAACTGTAGACAGAAAAATGTCAATGATCAATGATTTCCTGATTTGAGGCAACAGTGACCTTTGACCTCTGACCTCGACCTCAATTTTGGTACGTGACACATCGTCTCCAACTAGCGTATCCACTCACAAAAAATTGCAACTGTGGATAGAAAATGTTCACAGATATAGACCGGACACGAACATTTCAGTGATTTCCTGTTTTATATGCCAGTGACCTTTTGCAAAGGAAAAGAGTCATCCTGTGTTTTTTTCTCATTGAAAGGACACCTGACTGGGTATCATTCGTCTGATTTCTGCTAGTGTTTTCTTTTCTATTAAAGACGCAAAAATAGAGATGTCCAATACAAATGTTTAGCAGATGTTACTTGCCATGCTTGTAGCATCAGTCTGTCAGTAATACCTGGCTGAAAAACACTCCATGGATGTACCACCTCTTCATTTCTCCACCACATTCCTAAAATACGAAATGAAAAAAGGAATATACGTTCATGTATGTTGTGCAGATAATCTACCACATATAAACATGGCAAGCCTGAGAGTGATCATCTGACATGATCTCCAATCATCAATGGCAACTGTATGTGACGACCAATATCAACAGTATATACTCTGTCAGCAGTGTTTATAAGCTGTGTTGTGTTCCTGGAATCCTAGCCTGCTTTACAAACTGCTCAAAACTTTATACATGATCATGGGCCTATTCCACACTGGTAAATTTCAACTTTCTTTTCAATAAATAATTAAACCAGAAAGATTAAGAAAATGAAAAAGATACTCATCAATATCGGTTTACCCAGTGATGTTAACGGATGCATGAGCTGTAATGGCACTGCTGCACCAGTGAAACATGGAACAGTTCCTGGAGCCGACTAGGATCATCTGAAATTAATATTACACATGTGTCACATACATTTTACTTTCACTACACGAGGCCAAATTATGCAGGAGGCAAGCTACATACCGGTATTAAAAAATATATTCTGACAAGATCAGAGATTATGGAATAATTCTAAAGTCTAAAGAATAATTTACTATTTGCATATATTGCATACATCATATCTTTTAGATATTCCAGCCCAAAGTCTTTGACAATAATATCCCATTTGGGATACAAGGAGATCTCCCATTTGGGATACACATAAGTATCTTTAGCTATAATATCAAAATACGAAGCTGCGCATCTGAAAACCCCTCGGCTCTGGGCGCCAGCCATTCATAATGTATTCAATTTGAAGCAAGACTTCAGGAACACCAAGCAGTCAAGTGACAAATATACACATTATGAAAAATTTTGCCATTAGAAATGGCCTTGAATGTTTCCGTCCAATCAGAGAAACCGGTATTCATTACATAAGTCTATACCAAATTTTACATTTCGCATGAATTAAAGATGGCCGCCCATCCTTCCCACCACTCAGAGAAACTGATGTAGTTATTCATTGCAAGTCTCTTGATACATGGATGCTGTATACCAAGTTTCATATAGAACACTGAAATGGTATCAAAGATATACATCATTAAAGATTTTGCATAAATTAAAGATGGCCACCAAGGTTTCTGCCCAATCAGAAAAACCATAACTGTCTGTTGATGCATCGATGATGTATACCAAATTTTACATCGAGCATTTGAAAATTATCAGAGATAGAGATCATTAATTATTTCGCATGAATTAAAGATGGCCGCCCATCCTTCCCACCACTCAGAGAAACTGATGTGTTATTCATTGCAAGTCTCTTGATACATGGATGCTGTATACCAAGTTTCATATAGAACACTGAAATGGTATCAAAGATATACATCATTAAAGATTTTGCATAAATTAAAGATGGCCACCAAGGTTTCCGCCCAATCAGAAACGCCAGAACTGTCATTTGTCGTAAGTCTATTGATGCATCGATGATATATACCAAATTTTACATCGAGCACTCGAACGGTATCAGAGATAGAGATCATTAATGATTTCGCATAAATTAAAGATGGCTGCCCATCCTTCCCGCCACTCAGAGGAACTGATGTGGTTATACATTGCAGATTTCTTGATACATCGATTCTGTATACGACGTTTCGTATAGAACACTTGAATGGTATCAGAGATATATATCATTAAAGATTTTGCATAAATTAAAGATGGCCGCCAAGGTTTTCATCAGGGAAACTGGTTTGGTCATTCCTTTGAAGTTTCTTTATGCATCAATGATCTATACCAAGTTTCACACTGAACAGAGAAATGGTACCTAAGATAGACAAGATTAATGATTTCGCATAAATTAAATATGGCCGCCAAAGTTTCCAACCAATCAGGTCCAGATTCAATAGGGTTCTGTGTCATGAGCATATGGATGTGCAGTGCAAATTTTGTGTGCCTAGCGTAAGTCGTTCTAAAGATATCTTGGTAACAAGAAAGCTGTGATGGTTTCGCATAAATTAAAGATGACCGCCAAAGTTTCCAACCAATCAGGTCCAGATTCAATAGGGTTCTGGGTCATGAGCATATGGATGTGCAGTGCAAATTTTGTGTGCCTAGCGTAAGTCGTTCTAAAGATATCTTGGTAACAAGAAAGCTGTGATGGTTTCGCATAAATTAAAGATGGCCGCCAAAGTTTCCAACCAATCAGGTCCAGATTCAATTGGGTTTTGGGTCACGAGCATACGGATATGCACTGCAAGTATGGTGTGCCTAGGGTAAGTCGTTCTAAAGATATCTTGGTAACGAGAAAGGTGTGACGGACAGACGGACGGACGTACATGACGACGACAATACCCTTCGGCAAATTTTGGCCGAGGGGTAATAAACTGATGTTCACTCATGATCGGTAAATTTGCAAAACCAAGGGTATATAAGGCCTGCTAGTTTCACCATGAAATGTATTTTGTGTGGCAAATGTTGATGGGAGTTGTGTTTGGTTGTGGAAAAGAAATCCAAGATGACAAGCATCTTGGATTTCAATGAATGCTCAGTGAAATCAATACCAACTGCTGTCTCGCTGGTGTAAAGTCAGTCCCCAAGTTTCAAATCGTTCGGTTGAATTGTTATCACAGCATGGGTGGGATGGACAGAAGGATGGAAATTAGCTACATCACAGTGACACTGTAGCTGGTTATCAGGAAATAGATGAAAATATTTAACCTCCAGTACAGGAATACAAATGTGACAGAATTGCAGGTATAGGCCTACCTGAAATTCACGGCAACAAGAAAAGCTACTGATTTGCAGGACAGCTGTGGAAAGTAATGCCACCCAATGTTTTTTTTTTCATTTTGCAGAATAAATTTCACCGAATGTCATTTGAAGCCATGTTTCATTTTTGAAATATTTAAGTGGCTAATTTGAATGATTAGTCGCATAAAACGAAGCAATACGTTGCCGTGAAAATCATGGAATAATGAAGCAATGAATGTTGTTGAAAGATTCATGCAGTCCGGCATGTTTGTGAATGTCCACATTTTCCATAAATATATAAAAACTGAAGTTGACATAGCCTATACCACGATTGGGCAATAGGCTAATACCTTGATCAAGGTATAATACCCCGATCAAGGTATTTTCCCCAACCTGTTTAAGTTACGATAAACAGTCTAATAATCCCAACTGCCAACAAAAGAAGTGCACGACACATTCTCATATTCACTGAAAAGTTTCCATGGACATTTATGTATCACAGCTGGTTAATTCCGCCCATAGGAAATCCAGATAAATTGCCATGATTTATGAATCCCAGTATGTATTCCTGGTATATTTTGATGTACGAGTACTGAAATCAATTCGTAAAGAATATTGGGCACCAGTCCAAACTTGCAGCATATCTGTACCCTAGCCACATATATGCAAATCAGTGTTGTAACCACCACTGAGTTGCACATCCTTACTAGGGCAAGCATCAGTAGCGTCATTTTCTTTGTGACCAAACAAGAGAAAATGTACAATTGACTATGGCATTTAACGGGTTGTAAACATGTAAAATATACTTCTCTCCCCCGACACAAAGTATCTGGCTCATTCCTGCAGCCAAGTACATGTAAATAGCACCAAACCATGTCACTATCTTCCTATCACGCTCAAATGTTGAAAATGGCAGTCAAGTCCAACAAACACTGCAATGCGCATGCACCGCTAATAACACAAACACTTTACGATATGTCGTAAATAAGGCGTCATCAGCTGCTGGGGTAACGGAGATGGAGCTTGACCATGTGCATTAGGCCCTGCCCACTAGCTGATGACGCCTTCTTCTTTACGACATATCGTAAAGTGGTTTTTATATTTCTGCTTTGAAGCGGTGCATGCGCATTGGAGCGTTTGTTGTAGTTAGGCCATTTTCAACATTTGAGCGTGATAGGAAGATAGTGACATGGTTTGGTGCTATTTACGTGTACTTGCGCTGCAGGAATGAGCCAGATACTTTGTGTCGGGGGAGAGAAGTATATTTGACATGTTACAACCCGTTAAATGCCATAGTCAATTGTACATTTTCTCATGTTTGGGCACGAAGAAAATGACGCTACTGATGCTTGCCCTAGTAAGGATGTGCAACTCAGTGGTGGTTACATACACTGAGTTGCATATATGTGGCTAATCTGTACCCCAGTTGATCAAGTCATGGACTGCTGAAGAATTGTTCCCCGTTCTTGTTTAGCATGTTGTAAGAGGGAATGATACCAAAACAGAAATTTATTTCCTCTCATAATCCATAATCCAAAGCCTAGGACGCTATAAACTTATGTCTGTAATTTTTCCTTTATTTAGAATGTTCAGGATCAAAATTTGAGCCTGATATGGGTGCAAAGTTTGATTGAATAATCAGAGAATTATCACCATATAGAGGCCTTCTTAACAGAAATTCAGTGCCAAATGGATTTTTAAAAATGTCTTCAAATGTGTTTGCAGTGCATCATTGTGCTATACAGTGTGGCTGTGTATACCATTTGTAAATACGTACAGAATATTTGACCAGAATAAAGCTTGATCGGCACAATGTAATGTACCCACCTAAAACCATCACGGGGAGCCCAGTTTTCAACATAATTTTCTCACGTTTATGCCCAAGGGTATAAATGCTCAGTTTTCTCCTCACCGAGGAATGTGAGATAATTTTGCGATGCTTACCTGGTCCAAATCATTCCTGGTATCGTAATTCGACTCTTTTCCGCTTGGTATCTTCTAATATGACATAGTTTGATGAACAAGATCGTCACATACGAAAAAGAAATACGCAGCCATTTGTAAAATAGTCCCAATCCGTACTGCTGTGGGGCGCCGTGATCTCTTCCCAAGGTCAAATTGGTCTTGACTGTTTTCCACCTTCGTTCCAACAAATAATCACATGCCGTTTGTACGGACAGAAAGTTTTGTGGCATTTGTTATATTTAGCTTGTAATTTTATTCCAGTTAAACTCGATAACATGCCTTGCCAGGGGACTATATTTTCGATGGCTGATCACTGCTTCAAGGCGAGATAGACAGAGACATATCATTACTGTGAGGAGTTTTGCATTGGAATGTTATGGGTCATGTCAGTGCAACACCAAACCGTGGGACAATTCAATTCAATTTATTGTACTAGAAACAAGCCAATTTAGGACAGAGTACAATCACTAGAACAATCACATCAATCAATAAAACAGAGGGAGGGGCCAATACATACCAATAGTGGGCCACGTACAAGTTGCAGACTAGATGAAGAGTCCTTATTTATATCGTGTTAATTATCAAGAAGGCTAGACTGGATGAGTCTCTATTTCATATGTACTATTATTAATAATAAAATGATCTTTAATAAATAGAATGAGAAAAAAAAGAAAGAAAAAAAAATGAAAAAAATATTTTTAAAATAGAGACTGGACGATTTGATGGGTTTCGTCGTGTAAAGATTCCATCTGGAGGCGTGATTAGTCTGGACGATTGACATGTTTTTACCTTCGGTCGCAATATTTGTATCAATTTCATTCTAACGGCATATTGTGACGTCTCGGCAATAACGTCATTCCCATTGTTGAGGTCATGGTAGTAACGTCATTCTCATTGTTGACGTCACATGAACGCATTAATTGCTTCCAGCGTGCGTATATGAATGAACCAATCAAATCCTTTGAGTTGGGGCCGGGGTCAGAATACGGAGTTTTCATTGGTGACAAAAAATGCACCTTTTATTGTGCAGTTTTTTCTTGTAAAGTTAGCTCCCTTGTGACGTTCCGTCCAGTCCCTGTTTCAAGCATTTCCTAATAGGCAGAGTTACTTCCTCTTGTTTCCCGTTTAAAATACATTATGAAACAGGGGCTGGATCCAGTCTACAAGAAGGCATGATACATGTACTGTTCACTATATTCTTTACTATATTGGATCGCGTGCCCATGTTTGTAAATTAATTACCAGGGGCGTTAATTTAATGTTACGCTAAGACAGCCACCTGAACATACATAGTCAGTTTCTTAGTTGGAAACAATCGTGTACAAATGTTTTTATAGTATATAATTTTTTCTTATTCCCAGCAGTGGTCCAAATTCAACAAAAAGGTGTACCGGTATTTTATTCTAGTATCAACAAAAGTGGATGAAGTTTCATCCACTTCTGGTATCGATGTTGGGATATATATGAGAATTTTTGGTACCGATATTTCACGGAAGAAATTCGATTATTGCAAGTTTCGTTTTAGGGTTCACGTTGGAATAAAATGAAAGTTTAAAATTAATTAAAATGCATAGAAAATATAAATAAAATTGTCAAATTTTTAAAACCCCTGCCCATTAATTTCAGAAGACTCCCAAACTACAACAACGAATGTTATTCGCATATAGGCCTATAGGGCGCTCCAAATTTATCAGCCATTATTCTTGAAAAATTGCAACTATTTTAAATATATTCATGGGGAATTGCAAATTGTCATACATTTAAGACTGGCCGCCACAATATATAGGCAAGTGTGTTGGTGGAGCTGGGATGTGTTAAATGGGGGGGGGGGGGAATATGGACGAAGATTTACCTCTATTTATATGGATTCATCCCAGGTATCTCGTGTCACCATTTATTCATGTAATGTCATTTGACAGGGTATGAAATAGGAAAAAGTCAAACTTCCTCTAACCTTACGGTAACGGAATCTATACACTGCATAACATGGCCTGTTTCCGGTTTTGCGATGTTATAATCCTGTTGATTGGTTGAATACAATAGATGAGCCAATCAGAAGCGTCGTACATTGGGCTTCCGGTTTTAGTCGTCGACAGAATGATCAGCTGCCTGTGGAATGACAACCTCGCCACCAGGGGTCGCTCTCCGCTGGAAAATTGGCCGCTCCGACGAACCCCTGGGACGACGGTCGCTGAAAATTGGTCCCATAATACATTGAAAATTCTTTCACGTGGCCCCTTCCGGTTCCATTGGAACATATCCTATTCTTTATAGAACGTCAGTCATGAGTCATTTTCATGGCCAGTGTCATAACGTCATGACGTCAGAACAAAAAATGTTTCGCAAGAATGCATAAAGAATTCTAGTAGGCTACGTCATCTT
>JAVTVY010022021.1:0-96117 GCA_036873755.1 Hanleya hanleyi
TTAAAAATTTCTAATTTTTTGTGAGTGAATTCAATAGGCGGAAATGAAGTGATGCATACCAAAAATTAGGTCAAGGTCAAAGGTCACTGACCCCAAAATTAGGAAATTATTAAAAATAACATTTTTGTGTCAGTAGATACATTAAGGACACACTATGTGTCACATACCAAAATGTAGGTCAAGGTCAAAGTGACCCCCAAATCGTGAAATTGTTAAAAATCATGATTTTGTGTCCATTGAGAAATTATGAGGAGACAGTTTGTCATGTACCAAAATTTAGGTCAAGGTCAATAGTCAACGTCACTGTGACCCCAGAAACAGGAAATTTTTAAAAATTACTTTTTTTTGTGTGTCAGTAGATACATTAGTGGGACATGATGTGTCACGTGCCAAAATGTAGGTAAAGGCCGAACGTCGAGATCACTGTGAAAATTCATAAAAATCATGATTTTTTGTGTCCATTGATACATTGCGATAAAACGATGTGTCGTGTACCAAAATTTACACAAGCGGACAGCGGACAAGGTCACTGTGACCCCAAAATCAGGAAATCATTGAAAATAACTTTTTTTTTCTGCCAGTACATGTAGATACATTGGAGAGACATGATGTGTTATACATACCAAAATGTGGGTCAAAGATCAAGGTCACTGTCACCCCAAAATCAAGACATCATTAAAACTCACATTTTCAAATGCCTGTCGAAGACAAGGTCGTGTAATTCGATGTTGTGTTATGTCTATTCATCCATTACATTTTGAGATCAATTTGTCAAAGGTTAAGATTACAGTCCCCCAAAACTGAATCAAGTTTAGCTGACTATATGTGTTAGGTTGGAATATTCAGAGTTCTCCCCCCTACATGTATATGGCATTTGTTCTGTGGAGTTATCTCCCATGTTTAAAACAGCTACATTTGGTTAAACTGTTGGATTTGAACTGTTGTGAAATGAAAACCATACATTCACTATTCTAATTTAACAGGAAGAGTGGTCTTTTATGAGCTTCATACCTGTTTATCAACTCAAGAAAAAAGGTTTACTTCATCGCTTTCTTCTTCCTTCATGAAAAATTCTCTCGCCTGAAAGGAATCCATTTGCGGGAAAACTACTATTTTCTTGTGTTTGACTATTGTCAATTTCAGTGTGGGATATGTGAGCTCTTGGCTCTTGTTTCAAGGTCAACTAGCAGGGGTTTTTCTAGCCGATTACTCATCGTGGTAATCCCGATGAGAAATTTTGAAAATTGAGTTTTAGAGGATTTTTGTAAATTGAGTTTTCCCTCAACAAATTCAGTTTCTTTTAATTTTCGATATTGGGCATGTCTATATCATTGTGTATTTGTATCTAAATAAACTTATTTTAATCCTTGAATCTTGTCCGAGTTCGCGATCCGACGTCTGTTTTCGTTGTTGTTGTTTACTGGCGCACTGTGACTCTCCGCACAAAGGTGATACTGACAATTTGAACGAATGGTGAGAACCTTTGATAGGAGAGTGTTGGGCAGTATCGCGCTCATTCATTGGACAGGCAGTTCATTATCATCCAATGAAATATAGCGTTAAGAAGATTGCCAAATACCATCTTCGCAATATTGCTGACATCATCAGTAAATGCGCTGCAAGATTCACTCTGACAGGATCGTTTGCCAGGCAGAAATTGTTGCTTCAAACGATGTTGATCTGGTATTTTACAGCTAACTACCACTCGAAACAGAATAAAACTTGTGCACTATAGACATTAATGTACAAAATATAAGAATGCTTTGACTGCAATGACTAATGAACTGCAAAACCGTGGGCAAAGAAATTAGACACGGAAATTGAGTGGCCCGGGCTTTGCAACAACAACAACAACGAAATGTATCTGACGATCTCCTCTCAATGAAAAATTACCATTTTCAAGGTCATAAAATCAACAATCTTGGGTTGTTGATTCTCTTTTAAGTATAACTGAAAGGCATAGTACCATTTGATTGGATTTTCAAACAGAATACTTGATAAACATCGTATTGTTTTTTCTTCTTCTAGGCAATTTCGATGGTTTTTTACTCCGCCAAAAACTACATCTTGTATACAGAAATTCGACAAAGTTAATCATGCAGTCATATTTATTTCATGTTAACTAACAATTATAAACAACTATTCCTGGAAAAAAAAACAGCTGCCTTTTGTAGTACTGAGTACGAAGCCAGATACTATCTTTGTCAGGGCAACACATTCCAAATGTTAGATACTAAGTTATTGATGCCTGCCAACGTGTCGGTCACCAGTGAAAAAATTATTCGCAGGCTTGAAATGAAGGCGGACGTGTATAATTTTCAACTGTGGGTTTGAAATTTGTTTTCAGTTATCCCTATGAAAATGTTTGCATAATTGAGTTTCTGAGCCGAAACTATGAAAACCATGGAAATATTGAGTTTTTTTGATTGGCGCGCCGAAAAATTGAGTTTTGTGAAATTCTCAAATTGAGTAGATGAAAGATTTTGGGCTAGAATAACCCCTGACTAGTTACCAAGAGTTAAGCCCATTTTAATTTATCATTCAAAATAAGATGTGATATATGTTACATTCTCAGAAGCACAAAATGATAATCGTAGACCTTTCTCTGGATTGCCAGCTACCAATTGGAATCAAGGCTAATAAACAATTTGGACCAATGTAATTCCAGATATACAGGCATATATTGAAGCCCCTTGGGCTCTTGTTAAACTTATTTTAATTTTTTAATAATAATATGTGCAGATAAAATCTTGTGTGTCATGGGATCCATTCTTTGTCACTATATAATTTATCGGAATACGAGTAAAACTGTTAAACTGGTATTAAAGAGTTGTGATTTTATGTTCTGTTGTTCGCCAAAATACATGTACTTTCAACAGATATTAAAGTTTAATGGATAATTTATAGCTTCATATACCAGTACTTGCACGTGTGCATTTTTAGCCCACCATCACCAGATGGTGGGCTGTTCAAATCGCTTTTTGTCCGTGGTCCGTCGTCCGTCAGTCGTCCGTCTGTCCGTAAACAATTTCTTGTTATCGCGATTTCTCAGGAACTACTGCATGGATCTTTCTCAAATTTGATACACAGGTTCCCCTTGGGGTCTAGTTGTGCAAGAAACCTTTTTTGGTCCGATTCCAAAATCCAATATGGCCACCAGGCCGCCATCTTGGATTTCCCCATGAAACCTTGTTATCGCGATTTCTCAGGAACTACTGCATGGATCTTATCTCAAATTTGGTACACAGGTTCCCCTTGGGGTCTAGTTGTGCAAGAAACCTTTTTTGGTCCGATTCGAAAATCCAATATGGCCACCACAGTGCTCACAAAACCCGGTCGACAACTCGCCAATGGCGACTAAAAAATGACAACTGGCGACTGAATTTTCTAGTCACTCGCCAATGTGTCGATTAAAAAATAGAGTAACTCGGCAAAGTGGCGAGTGAATTTTTGGTCAATGAAGTGTTTAGTCGCCAAAGTATTTTTGTGTTTAGTTTATCAGGCAGCGAAATCCAATCAGGCCTAAAATGTACAGGAAATAATGACAGAATAATGCCGACGATACAGATATGGGGAGGGGGGAAGCCTAGTCTATTTATAGAGACCACGTGGTCTGATGTAATATCCGTGCTCTTGAAATCATGCACAGGCGTGACACAATAAGATCACGTGCTCGCCCTAGAAAAGTTAATCCACGACCCGCTGACCGTTCTCAGCCAATGAAATCATCATAGTAAAAATTATAATAAACAAATTCTATGAAACAATCTTGGCGGGAATTTGCAAGTTCAAGGTCAAGAATGCGATTGTATGGCTGAAGCACGACATGTGCGTTTGGACTTCAGTGTCGCTTCTAAAACAATTGTAGTCCAGTAAAACCAGCTCAGTAAATTTATATGCTGAAAGACAAACGTCATGTGGTAAAAGTTTGCAGAGAAGAGTTTGGAACTTTTGTTTCACCTGACCCGACTTTTCATTCAAGCCATTTCGGATTTGCGTAACCGACACACAAATGATCGTTTCCTTCACGCAAAATTTCGAGGGTACACTGCAATATTTTTTTTTCTCTTTTATTTTTCAAACTAACACTGGATTATCATGTTGTTGGAAGACTGATTCGTCTGTCACTTTATTACATCGAAAGGTCGCTAGGGATTGGCGAGTGAATAAAACATTAAGTCGCCAATGTGGCGAGTAGATTTTTAGCCTCACTCGACAAATGGCGACCAACTGAAAACAAATTTTGTGACCCCTGCACCAGACAGCCATCTTGGATTTCCCCATGAAACCTTGTTATCGCGATTTCTTGGGAACTGCTGCATGGATCTTTCTCATATTTGGTACACAGGTTCCCCTTGGGGTCTAGTTGTGCAAGAAACCTTTTTTGGTCCGATTCGAAAATCCAATATGGCCACCAGGCAGCCATCTTGGATTTCCCCATGAAACCTTGTTATCGCGATTTCTCAGGAACTACTGCATGGATCTTTCTCAAATTTGGTACACAGGTTCCCCTTGGGGTCTAGTTGTGCAAGAAACCTTTTTTGGTCCGATTCGAAAATCCAATATGGCCACCAGGCAGCCATCTTGGATTTCCCCATGAAACCTTGTTATCGCGATTTCTCAGGAACTACTGCATGGATCTTTCTCAAATTTGGTACACAGGTTCCCCTTGGGGTCTAGTTGTGCAAGAAACCTTCTTTGGTCTGATTTGAAAATCCAATATGGCCACCAGACAGCCATCTTGGATTTCCCCATGAAACCTTGTTATCGCGATTTCTTGGGAACTACTGCATGGATCTTTCTCATATTTGGTACACAGGTTCCCCTTGGGGTCTAGTTTTGCAAGAAACCTTTTTTGGTCCGATTTGAAAATCCAATATGGCCACCAGGGAGCCATCTTGGATTTCCCCATGAAACCTTGTTATCGCGATTTCTCAGGAACTACTGCATGGATCTTTCTCAAATTTGGTACACAGGTTCCCCTTGGGGTCTAGTTGTGCAAGAAACCTTAATCCAATATGGCCACCAGGCAGCCATCTTGGATTTCCCCATGAAACCTTGTTATCGCGATTTCTCAGGAACTACTGCATGGATCTTTCTCAAATTTGGTACACAGGTTCCCCTTGGGGTCTAGTTGTGCAAGAAACCTTTTTTGTCCGATTCGAAAATCCAATATGGCCGCCAGGCAGCCATCTTGGATTCCCCATGAAACCTTGTTATCGCGATTTCTCAGGAACTACTGCATGGATCTTTCTCAAATTTGGTACATAGGTTCCCCTTGGGGTCTAGTTGTGCAAGAAACCTTTTTTGGTTCGATTCGAAAATCCAATATGGCTACCAGGCAGCCATCTTGGATTTACCCATGAAACCTTGTTATTGCGATTTCTCAGGAACTACTGCATGGATCTTTCTCAAATTTGGTACACAGGTTCCCCTTGGGGTCTAGTTGTGCAAGATACCTTTTCTGGTTCGATTCGAAAATCCAATATTGCCACAAGGCGGCCATCTTGAATTTCCCCTTGAAACATTGTTACCGTGAATTCTCAGGAAATATTTCGTGGATCTTTCTGAAATTTGGTACACAGGTCCCACATGGGGCCTAGTAGTGCAAGATACCTTTTTTGGACCGATTCGAAAATCCAAGTTACGCTTCAAATTAATTCGGTATTCTCGAGTTGTGACGTTGCATCACAAGAGTCGGCGGATCAAACGGTGGGGCATATTCCATATATTGACTATAGAGAATATCCATACCTTCACCTTCCATATCAAGGAGTTCAAATAATTCGGAATTAAAATGTATTTCTTCAAATTTTAAATCAGCTTTCTTTAGTCTATGCAGTAGCAAGTGAATTGCTCCACCCTTTCGTCTGCCGGCAGGTCGGCTACATGAAGGGACGTCACTCTTGTGACTCAACGTCACAACTCGACAACTGTAGACTACTGCATGTTTCAATCCAAGGGAGATAATCAGGATTCAGGCACTTTCTAAGGTTCAACATTACTGCGCAGACCGGATCCCTTCAGTATTAAGTAGTGTACCATCTTACTATTTTCAGGCATGGTATCTTAAAAGAGATATCTCAAAATAGCCGTATAAAAACAGAACAGAATTAGCACTCGTTCTTAATTATAAAATCTTAAGTATGTTTCATAGCTCATGCCAAAGTGTCAAAAGATTGGTCTTCGCTTCCAGTACCCAATGATGACACGTGCAAAAAAATAACTAAAAAAAATACTACGAAACAAAGGCGAAGAATCCTTCGTACATGTACATTCACTTTCAGACTAACTTTGCTCATTTCTCCTGTATTATAACAACCGACATAAGTACAGTTTCTAGAAATCTTGAAACTCCTGAAACTTAGATTATATCTTGGTGTTTTTCAGTGACCTTTTCCGATCCTTAGCTTACAATTATCGGACAATGGTGGGCGCCAAGATCCTTCAGGATCTCTCGTTAGTTGAGTCCCTTGTTGAATGCAATCTCACCTTTCAAGCCAATTCTAGTTATCTGTTGGCAGCCTATCTGAGCTTTTGAAAGCAGATAGATGTGCATGGTACTGTATGACATAAGTGCGAAGTCCAACATCAGACAATCAAGCAGTTAATAAGTTTGATTCTGTTTTATTAAAACTCATACATGTAATTGAGTGATAAACAAAATGGATATTTGCTTACTCAATTTTTTTGCAACTTCAATTTGCTTATAGATGTGTATGTCCATCTCTCCACAGTCAGTGAACTAAGAATGGCATATCCCATGATTCCCTATATTCCCAGCCACTTCCCTTCTGGTCTGGTTTCATTCAAAAGGTATATCTATAGTTTACAAATGTGTCCTACATTTTCCTGTGACCTTGGCAGAAGGCAGTCTGTCAGTTGGGAATGTGAACTATGATCCCTGTATTCATTGTCATTGATCATACCATGTCTGCTGGATGACTAAGCTGAATGTTTAATAGAGTAATATCCCAATACCATCTTGGAAACCCGGCTAATCAATGTTTCTCTAGAATACATACATGCATTTTGTACATACAATATGTTTCCAATAGTGTGTGTGTTGATGTAAAACCCTTGCCCATATCTCTATCATGTTGAACCCCCTTCAACCTCACTCATAATTATTGGTTACATGTACATTCAGCTTTTCTTAAGTGGGTCAGAAACGTGCACAGTATGATTTTTTCAGTCAGCCTGAGTGGCTACAGCATGTATTACTAGTGTCCATAAACCAGATCAGCAGGTTTTTTTAGCCCACCATCACCAGATTTTCGTCCGTGGTCCGTCGTCCGTCCGTAAACAATTCTTGTTACCGCGATTTCTGAGAAACTACTGGATGGATCTTTTTCAAATTTGGTACACAGGTCTAGTTGTGCAAGAAACCTTTTCTGGTCCGATTTGAAAATCCAATATGGCCACCATGCAGCCATCTTGGATTTCCCCATGAAACCTTGTTACCGCGATTTCTCAGGAACTACTGCATGAATCTTTTTTCAAATTTGGTACACGGGTTCCCCTTGGGGTCTAGTTGTGCAAGAAACCTTTCCTGGTCTGATTCGAAAATCCAATATGGCCACCAGGCAGCCATCTTGGATTTCCCCATGAAACCTTGTTATCGCGTTTTCTCAGGAACTACTGCATGGATCTTTCTCAAATTTGGTACACAGGTCCCACATGGGGTCTAGTTGAGCAAGATATCTTTTCTGGTCCGATTCGAAAATCCAATATGGCCACCAGGCAGCCATCTTGGATTTCCCCATGAAACCTTAATTGTTACCGCGATTTCTCTGGAACTACTGCATGAATCTTTTTCAAATTTGGTTCACAGGTTCCCCTTGGGGTCTAGTTGTGCAAGAAATCTTTTCTGGTCCGATTCGAAAATCCAATATGGCCACCAGGCAGCCATCTTGGATTTCCCCATGAAACCTTGTTATCGCCATTTCTCAGGAACTACTGCATGGATCTTTCTCGAATTTGGTACACAGGTTCCCCTTGGGGTTTAGTTGTGCAAGATATCTTTTTTGGTCCGATTCCAAAATCCAATATGGCCACCAGGCAGCCATCTTGGATTTCCCCATGAAACTTAGTTATCGTCATTTCTCAGGAACTACTGCATGGATCTTTCTCAAATTTGGTACACAGATTCGCCTTAGGGTCTAGTTTTGCAAGATACCTTTTTCGGTCCGAATCGAAAATCCAATATGGCCACAAGGCGGCCATCTTCGATTTCCCCATGAAACCTTGTTATCGCGATTTCTCAGGAACTACTGCATGGATCTTTCTCAGATTTGGTACACAGGTTCGCCTTGGGGTCTAGTTGTGCAAGATGCCTTTTGTGGTCCCAATTCCAAAATCCAATATGGCCACCAGGCGGCCATCTTGTATTTCCCCATGAAACTTTGTTATTGCGATTTCTCAGGAACTAGCATGGATCTTTATCAGATTTGGTACACAGGTTCCCCTTGTCGCCTAGTTGTGCAAGATACCTTTTTTGGTCCGATTCGAAAATCCAATATGGCTGCCAGGTGGCCATCTTGAATTTCCCCTTGAAACATTGTTATCGTGAATTCTTAGGAAATACTTCATGGATCTCTCGGAAATTTGGTACACAGGTCCCACATGGGGCCTAGTTCTGCAAGATACCTTTTTTGGTCCGATTCGAAAATCCAATTAATACGGTTGTGACGTTGCATCACAAGAGTCGGCGGATCAAACGGTGGGGCATATTCTATATATTGACTATAGAGAATATCCATATCTTCACCTTCCATATCAAGTAGTTCAAATAATTCGGAATTAAAATGTATTTCTTCAAATTTTAAATTAGTTTTCTTTAGTCCATGCAGTTGCAAGTGAACTGCCCCACCCTTTCGTCTGCCGGCGGGTCGGCTACATGAAGGGACGTCACTCTTGTGACACAATGTCACATCTCGACAACTGTAAACTACTGCATGTTTCGATCCAAGGGAAATAATCAGGATTCAGACACTTTCAAATTCGAAGTTTCAGCATTACTGCGCGGACCAGACCCCTTCAGTATTAAGTATTGTACCATCTTACTATTTTCGAGCATGGTATCTTAAAAGAGATATCTCAAACTAGTCCAGCAAACAGAACAGAATTAGCATTCGTTCCTAATTATAAAATCTTAAGTATGCCAAAGTGTCAAAGAGATATTTCTTCGCTTCCAGTACCCAATGATGACACGTGGAAAAAAAAAAAAAAAATAATAATACTACAAAACGAAGACGAAGGATCCTCCGTACATGTACATTCACTTTCAGACTAACTTTGCTCATATCTCTTGTACTGTAACAACCGACATAAGTACAGTTTCTAGAAATCTTGAAACTTTTCCAGTGTCCCTTTTTCGATCTTTTTCGCTCAGATTCGAAATTCTGTAAACAAAATTACAACTCAATCGTCTTTTAAACAATGGACAAAAAGATCCTCTTGTCATTAGCTTACAATTATCGGACAATGGTGGGCGCCAAGATCTTTCAGGATCTATCTGTGCGCATAACATTGAAATTGAATATCGACAAATTTGCCTGGGCCTATTTGCCCGTACACAAATTTGCCTGGGCCTATTTGCCCGTACAGTGGGGGTAGCCTGAGCCTGTTCCCAGAGTTGTGTTACATTTTGTATGTCGAAAAGTCCACATGTCTATATCGGAGCAGCTAGGTTAAAATGATCAGAATCTGAAATACTTGTAAGCATTTTCAAAAAGATCAGTCAATAATGTTACTTTCAACAATCACTCAGTCTTACATGTATATGTACGTTTGGGTCCTATTACTTTCACACCTGGGATCCCACGGGTAGCATCATATTTCTTTTTACGCCTTGAAACCCCAATGGGTGCCCCAGTTAGTAAATAATTGTTTACTACCAATCTGTAGAAACATAAAGCCTAATATTAATAATTTCGACCTGGGAGCAGACACACCAGTTGATTTTGGGATGCTGCAAGCTACTTTATTTCTCATACTCTTGGTGCATGATTGTTTTTCTTAAGAAGATCAATATCACAAACTGCATAAAATATTTGACAGAAATAAATTCTACAGTAGTTCACACTGAGAATAAGTGTTATCTATTTTGTGATGGGGACACTTTGATGTCCACCATGGGATAAATTATTTCCAACCCTGGGGCTCCAGAAGAAGAAGACGAAAAAAAGAAGAAAAAAAAGCTGCATCACCAACCAATTTTTTGTCCCCCGCCGCAACGTGGCCGGGGACTTTCAAATGGTTCTTGCTTCTATGTGTCCGTGCATGCATGGACATGTCCGTGCAAATACTTCGTAAGCAATAACTTGTAAATGCTTTGTCGGATTCCTCCGAAATTTGGCATCTGCATTCTTTGCGACAAGACGTCTCTTGGTACATGTATTACGTTTCAGCAAGATCCGCCTGTAGGTGACGCCACTGGGGTCTTGCTTCTATGTGTCCGTGCATGTCCGTGCAAATACTTCGTAAGCAATAACTTCTAAAGTCCGTGCAAATACTTCGTAAGCAATAACTTCTAAAGTCCGTGCAAATACTTCGTAAGCAATAACTTCTAAATGCTTTGTCGGATTCCTCCGAAATTTGGCATCTGCATTCTTTGCGACAAGACGTCTCTTGGTATTACGTTTCAGCAAGATTCGCCTGTAGGTGGCGCCACTGGGTCTTGTTCCAATCTTTAGTGCATGTCAGTGCATGTCCGTGCAAATACTTCGTAAGCGATAACTCCTAAATGCTTTGTCGGATTCCTCGGAAATTTGGCATCTGCATTCTTTGCGACAAGACGTCTGTTGGTATTACGTTTCAGCAAGATCCGCCTGTAGGTGGCGCCACTGGGTCTTGTTCCAATCTTAGTGCATGTCCGTGGATGTTCGTGCAAATGCTTCGTAAGCGATAACTCCTAAATGCTTTGTCGGATTCCTCAGAAATTTGGCATCTGCATTCTTTGCGACAAGACGTCGCTGGTATTACGTTTCAGCAAGATCCGCCTGTAGGTGGCGCCACTGGGTCTTGTTCCAATCTTTAATGCATGTCCGTTCATGTTTGTTTCAAATCCTTCACGAGCGATAACTTTCGAACAATTTGTCGGATTTCTTCGAAATTTGGTAAATGCATTCCCTGCGACAAAACACCGTTGGTGATGCGTTTCAGCAAAATCCACCCGGAGGTGGCGCCACTAAAGTTCATTCCATTATTCCATGCTGCAAGTGATAACTTAGAAACACTTGGTGGAATTTTTTTTAAATATCCTACATATGTACCTTTCTGGGTAACATGAGAAACGTTGCGGCTCATCGGATTCTTCTCAAATTTGGCATGCATTTACCATGCCAGGAGCTCAGGGTTTCATACACGTCGTGTTTTGCCACCGGTATTCGGTGGCAAAATTAAGCTAAAAACTCAATTCATGCCATAAAAAACTGAAGTTTATATGTTTACTAAGGAAAATATTCAATTTTTGAACTGAAAACTCAATTCCGGTAAAAGCTAGAACACGTAATTCAAGCAAAGGATGGCGAAAAAAACAGACGTTGACTCAGACCAAAAGGAGATTTCCAAATTCAGCCGAAAGTCAGTCTTAGGACATTTCCGTTTCCGACTTCACGTCCGTAAGTGAATCGATTCTGAAATATTCCTCGGAATACCCACGCTGTGACGTGAGAGTCGTCCGAGTCTATACAGCTAGTAGTGACAATTTCTCGGTGATAGTCAGAAAATATCGTCCCGAAAATATTGCACATCGACCTCCGTTCAGACAGTGCAGATTATCTTTTTTTCCATCTTCCCCCGCAGTTCCGACGCATCACATGGAATCTAAACGGGAAGTACATGAAGCAGCAGTATCGCAGGTAGTCCGAGGAATATACCGGTTGTCGACCTCCGGCACAAGATCGGATCACAAGATCTTCCCTCAATGCTCGCTCACTGCATAATTTCCAAATTGAGTAAAAGCAACTTCTAAGAATGATAGATCTTTATATGAGATATTACCAACATTAATAGCTTAATCCTGCTGTGTATTCTCGAAAATGGCGGAAGGATTTTGGCAAGTTAACCATTATTTTCTCGCACCAACACACATGTCACACCAACACACGTGCTGTTGTAAAGTTCCGTGAACGGATCGGAGTAATTTTGGTTGCGAGATTATAAAACTAAAATGGACTGTCAATTCAGGAATCATAAATGGAGTGAATAAAATCCAAGAGATAAACTCATATTAACAGTCGGTGGGTGAAACCACTCTGTTCACTTCAACTCAAAGCTTTCATTCATAATTTCAGTAAATGTCACAGGGGCTAATTCTCAGGGAAATTTTTATTTATACTGGTTTACTGATTTCAAATAGTGGCCTGAAAAATAATTTGATGACAATGGTGGGATATTTTTCAGCAAGTCTTGGATATTAAAAGGTTTTTTTTATAGACTGGTAATTTTCTGTATTTGTGTGTTAAATGTTGCACTGTGACTGGAATATTTTTTGTTGACATCCACAATCTGACATTAATGTGCTGAAAATAGATTGCAAGATCGCGGTCAATCAAGAACATAAAAATGAACATAATAAATTATCGGTTTGTTTATTTTCACAATTCAAATACACAGCGGTATTGACAGGCTCCATTGCTCATCATATGGAAATTTTTTATAATTCCTTATGGTGGTTGCAAAATTACAAATAAACTCCATACAAGTCTGTCGGTCGGCGACAAAAACGTAAAACTACTCAATACAGGTGAAAAAAATACTGAATTTTCAGTAACCGGTGGCAAAAATTTGGACTTCTATGAAACCCTGGAGCTGTTGCTTGGGATTGCCTTTCGCTCACTTGCACTCACAGGTGGCACCACCTGGTGGCAACATCACAAATTCGTTTCCGGGTAATAACTTGAGAACTGACCATCGGATTCTTCTCAAATTTTGTATGAATGTACCGTGACATAGGATGTCGCTTGATAATGCATTTCACTGACTTGCGCCTAGAGGTGGCGTCACCTGGTGTCAAAATCTAAATTTGGTTTCTGGGCAATAACTTGAGGACCCTCATCGGATTCTTCTCAAATTTGGTATGCAGATGTCCCCACGATACCATGTTCCTTGGGATTGTATTTTTCCCGCTTCTGCCTACAGGTGGCGTCTCCTGGTGGAAAAATTTGTTTCCGGGCAATAATTTGGCAACTGCTCATCAGATTATTCTCAAATTTTGTATTCATATGTGACCCGCCCCAAATAACATGAACACCGGTGGGCATCTAGTACCGGCAATAACTTGAGGACCCCTCTTCAGAGTCTCAAAGTTCATATGCCGATACCATGATTGACGTTTGGGATGTCATTTGGGATTGTGTTTTGCCTGCTTGCACCTACAGGTGGTGACTCCTTGTGGCAAAGTCTAAATTTGGTTTCTGGGCAATAGGTTGAGGATGCCTTCATATTCTTGTCAAATTTAGTTTGCAGATAATATGCCATGAATTGTCTCTTGGGGTTGCATTTCGGTTACATAATTTTCATGCTACATGGTAAAGAAAATATATTACAGTAGCAATCAACATTCAGTCAGCCATTCGGAGTTGATCTCAAAACCTGGGAAGGTGGAAAGACCCCTCTGCTTCTTACGCCTGTGAAGTAGCTGTTGCCATCCTCATGAATATCTTCTGAAACCGACAGCGCTTATAAATATTGCTGCCATTTTGGCGGGGGGCCTAGCATCCTCTGGCTGCTTGTTAAGGTCATAACCAGAAACAGAAGATTTTTTCCTTGGCCTGATGGTTAGGCCTCTGTTAATTAATCTTTAGCTTCTCATGACCCGCCCGCATGTTGTTTGTCGTAACAATAATTACGCATTGTTTTAATTATTTGGCATTTTTTGCTGCAAAAAAAAAAATCTGCAGAACAAGGCAGCAGTCGAAATAACACCTACCTGCCGCCGGCAAGTGAATTTTTCCGGCAATAGGTTACAAAAAATCTACCTGTCGCATGCGGCAAGTAGGATTTCATCAAACAAAAATGATAAAATGCTATCTGAAGGAATGGACAATCGAAAAAATAATCCATTGAAAATTTATTTCAAGCCGATCTTTGGCCATTGTTGTTCGTGTTCTCTATCAACATTTCCCGCGACAAGTTTACTTCCGGTTACGCGTCAAATCTTGTGCGGTAGTCTGGTGCATGCAAAAGTCGGACCTGTTACGAAACGGAATTGGACTATCTGTTTTTTTCCAGTGCATTCCGATGGTAAATAATATTGTTGGCTTCTTTTCTTGGGCTTCTATTCACAAGCTGACGTTTTTCTATGCAGACATTTCAGTTAATTGATAATTCCAATGGGACTCTGGTGGTTGGTTCTAATTTATTGGAAGCAGCAATTTACAAGGGGAGACTATTGATAAATATAACTAAATATAGTTGGAATACTGGTTAACTCCCCTCAAATTTTGATTCTTTAAAAAGGGTGTTTATACTTGGATCTAAATTCTATGATATAATGTCACAGGTGCATTTAAATTTCACATGATTTAGTCAACAACAAAGCTTTTTGCAGTTCTAATTGCAGAAATTATGGGAAATAGTTGTCTTTGACATATCAAAGTTGACATCAACTATCAACTTTCCATTGGTGCTCGAAGTTTATCACATACATAACTTCTTTTTTATTGCAATGTCTTAACCTTTTCACTGTTGATGACGTGCAGTGCACGTCACTGCTTTCTTTCCTCATTGTGTTCATGACGTGCAGTGTACGTCCAAGTTCGCAGTCGTTCTGTGACCGTGATGTTACGTCGGCGAACGAAATTCTATGCATTGAGAGACACGCTGATCAAACAGAAGGTAATTCCGTCGTTACCGGCGCATCCACCAATGGCATTTCTTATTATTTTGACATCAAAGCATGGACGACACGTCTACGTGTACAGTATTCTTGTAAAGGCCGCGACATGGCAGGAGAACCCAGGTTAAACAGTGAAAGGGTTAATGCAGCCAAATAATTAATAATTACAACATTCAGCATCATTATAATTTCCTCCCAAGGTCATGAGAAGCTAAAGATTCATTAACAGAGGCCTTAGTAAAGGCATCTATGACGTCACAATTGTTTTTATGCAAGATCCAGCGCTGAGTGGCTACATAAGTAACATATATGTGTTGTATACCTGTAAATAATGGCCTATGATTTTCTCCAGGCTATCATACCTCTTTTCTCCACTATAAATGTCAAACCAGATGAAATTTTAAGTTCATGGTTGTTGATATTGTAACTCCTGGTGAATTGTGCATGTACATGTAATGTGTAGTCAATTGACTAGGATCATTCTGTGCTTGGATCAACGAATATCAGCCACCTTTCATTTATTGACATAAAATTCTCAAGTAGGTCAATATATTCAACATTCATGGTTTATACACCCATGGTTTTATGTGGGGTACCCTTATAAAATATAAATGTGTGGTTTTATTTGCTTGAGTGGTCAGTCATGTCAGACAGTTCTCTATAGGGACTGTGATAATATTGAACATAAAAGTATAAGGTAAAGTATAAATGTACATAAGAACAGCTGGTCGTGGTCACACAATCCTTACTTACCTCTCAAAATATATAAAAGGATCCAGTTTATGTCAATCAGCAAAAATAGTTCAGAACTATTACACCTATTCCAGAGCTAAATTTATAAAGACAAAAAAAGTCATTTTAATTCCAATACAGTTTAGTATTGAACATACACCTTTCTTCTGGTGAAAACACAAATTCAAAATTTATTCAGTTTTAAATTTGAAAATTGTCATAGTACATATGAATGAGCTCCAGACAGATTTGTGAGATTAAATGACTGATTTCAGTTTTTTTGCATTAGTTTCACATGAAAAAACTTTTTCAGTCTACATGTACTTATGTGGACACATGCAATCAGCACTCTTTAGAAATGGCGGATTCCACGCAAAACCGTACCACTAACTTCCATTTCTGTCCGTCCTTGACGGAATATGACATTAGTAACACCAATAACTTGGAAAACATCAAAATGTTCCCTGTATCTTATTATCTAAAATGGGTCAATGAATTGCATAAGATGAAAATAAACAGGTGCCCCTATGAATTCTTTGTACAGTTTTTAGTTTAGCGGAACAAAACACAAATGACTTTTAGTAACATTTTGTGTTACTAATGTCATTTTTCCTTCAAAATCTAATTTGTTTTATGTACAAGAAATTTCTTATAACAGAAGCACTTGCGTATGCTCAGTGGAATTAGGCCAAGCATATCTGTACTATTGTCAGTGTATGTCATCACCCATGCTGTAATATTGAGCCTTTTCAAAAAATTTCTAATGTCATTTCCCTCAAGGGAGTTAAGACAGAAATGACATTAGTAACATTTTCAAACATCCATAGAATCGATTAATACACTGGCAAAGGTGCATATATCTCAATAAGGTCAAGCTAGTACCACTGTAAATCTTTAATTGAATAATTTAATTGACATTTGTTTTGTGGTCAATATTGTAAAAAAAATAGTATGACATTAGAACAAATGACATTAGTAACATTTACATTTTCTGTCTCTCTATTCAGGGTTAGATGCAGGATTTTCGCCTTGTCCTTGTTTGAAAATAGCTTTGTCGTTATTTGAAAAATGGCTAAAATTTTGCAAAATGGCTAATATCACTCAAATGGTGTTGAACATGCCAAAACATTGTCAGTTTGTGTTCTTTGAGTGTTTTGCACAAACTACTGTGCCTTTTGCCCCTGATATTCACTTTAATGAGTTTTCTGAAATGTGAGACCCTGTATCTAACTCTATTATATTGCAGATAAGAAATGTGCAGTGTAAAACTGTTTATATTCAGATATGCATACATTACACAACATTTGTGGGTTTAGCAAACACAGTATAACACAGTCAGTTTTTTAACATTTTTAATGTTACCGGTACAAACGTCATTTTTCGGTGAGACGGACAATTTGAAGGAAAGTAATGTAGTTTTACGTGGAATCCGCCAAATGGTAATTTATGATTTTATATCTTGCAGATTTGAATTCCCCAAACCTAATAATAAAAAAACAACTGCCTTTTGAGAGCTGCAAATTCTTCTTTTTCTTTCTTTCTTCCCGATCAAGATAATTGTCGTTGCAAAGTTTTTTTCTCGAGTTTCAAGTAGAGTTAACCCTTTCTAGCCTGGGTGCCCTTTTGAACATTCGCAGTATCGCCAGAATGAATGAATGATATTTGGCTAATTTTGGGCCCATTTTTATACGCCCGCCGCGGACATATTATGTGATGGCGGTTTTCATCCGTCTGTCCATCCCTCGTGTCCGGTCTATATCTGGTACAGTTTTCTATCCACAGTTCCAATTTCCTATGGGGAGACGATGTGTTGTGTACAAAAATGAAGGTCGAGGTCAGAGGTCAAAGGTCACTGGCCTGAAAAACAGGAAATCACTGTAATCAATAATTAATGTGTTACCTTGACTACCTTAAACTACATACTTGATTCAGCTTGGATACTTATTAGTAACAAACAATACGGTGGATATTAAGTTATAGCCAATTTTTACCCATGTTTGACCTTATTTGACCCCCCAAAATGACCTCAATTGACCAAAATCAGGGTGGTATCCCCTCCTACTTTGATTCCTATCACACAAAGAACTAATTTAACATGAGTTCACATTTGTAACAAAAAATGCCATCAAAAGTTTTTAAAAGCATTTTTGAGGTCCTTCAATAGCCCATGGACTGGTACCAGTATGACTAAATGCCACTGGGTACAAGTTACAGTGGCTGTGCAGGGATATTTGGTGATCACAGGTCAGATGCTTACATTGTGTGTATGTTCTGCATGACTTGACCTGGACTGTTTATTTCCTCCACAGGAATAGTGCCCAGACTGTAGGAGAGGAGACATAGGAGAACAAATAGCCAGATGATGTCATGAGGCTACCTTAAACCTCTAAAAAAAACTAGGTGAGCTCATGTTATTCTTTTTTTTTTCTTGACTGAGGCTCCAGAGTGGTGGTATGAAGGATGACTGTAAATACTCAAATATGATGGTAAGCCTTGACCACTGCATTGCAATTTTAATGTTTCCCTGAAATGTCTCTCAATTCATGTGCAAGTACATTCTGTTATGTTAATCAGTAATTTACTGCTGATCTTTATTGATGTCACTGCTGAAGTCCCTCCTTTTCCCTTCAAATGTGTACACTGTGGTTGGAAAGAAGAAAGTATCCTGCATTTGATACCAAACTATGTTCCATCATGTGGATTGTATTTTATCCAAAATGCTGTTTTGATTTTTTTTTTTTTTATATAAAAATATTCTTTTTCACAGAACCAAGACAACTTTCTACAACATAATAATTATTTACCGGTCCACCTTGCTAACATGTACATGTATTCGTGTGTTGATGCTCCGGGCTAAATATGTGGTATAATACTTTGGGTGGACTTTGGACTCTGGATCAATATATAAATACTCTAGAAGAAGGAATGTTTCTTTGCCATCTCATGTCACTAACCTTGACTGGCTCAGTGAAATAAGTGTACATGTAGTATATCAACATATTGAAGTCCTTTACTCTTCAAGTCTTCATATTGACAGGTTTGTCTTTACAACTTTTTTTTTTAAGTTTCTTTCCTCTGTTGTGTGATGATTTGTTGGTGCTATAGCTGATGTGTTGGTAAATATGTTATTCAAATTCTGTAACACATGTCGTATTTTCTTTTTGTAACGTTTGCATTAAATACATTAGGTTAACCCTTACATACTGACCGTTAGTAAAATATAGATACTGAAATATTTGGTAGATGTACATACATGTACATAATTCCTTGGTATTTGAGGTTGATGTTTCAGATTTAATATGAATTTGGTTCTTTCATAAACGATGGCCATCCTCTCTCCTGTTTGAGTACATGATACACATTGTGTATTTTATGTGTATGTAGTACGTATTCATTGAAATGCAAAGTTAATATTTTTCTCCTTTAGATTTTTATGGATAATATTCAAATGTATTTATTATGCTATATGTAAGACATGCAATTGTAACTGCAAAGCCAAACTCATGTTCATGTAGATGTATGTAAAAAGTTTTCAATAGACAGATTACATGTAAAACTCATAAATAAAAGTATTTTCTCTTGATATATACAGTGTAATTACTTCTGATCTGGTTTGAATGTTGTAAAACTTATTGAGGAAACTTGGAGGCCATTTTGCTGTCTTGTGGGTGTGCTGTAGGTGTGTGCCTAGCCTCATCAATATTCATGACCTATCTAGCCAATAGTAGGCGAACTGGGGTGGTATGCCTCTATACATGGAAATAGGCCTGCGCTCCACTATCGCCTAACCTCAACACTGACTGAGCATAAGTCATACTATGTTTGTCCTCATCTATTCTTCCACCAGTAACTGAACAAGCGCTGTACAAGCTTACTTCCAAAGTTTCATACAACAACTTTACAAAAGTATGGCATACATAAAAAGTCAACATATAGCGAGATATCAAACATGAAAAAGATGAATAACAGCATACATGTATGGTTCAAAACTGTTCAACTGGGACATTCTGAAATCAATTTGTCTCTTGTGCATGTATTTTTTTTATCTCCTGTTTTATAATATGAACAATTATCAACACTAGACTGGTATACATGTATGATAGACAGCCACTCTGTATTCAGTGCCAAAGCTATTAGCTTTTATGAATGCCAAGGATTAGCTCTGATGCATATTCAATGTATTATTTAACATTGTTGTATATTTCTGTTTTATCACAGTCAGATGATCCCCAAAAGACATGTAAATCGCTAGATTCTAATTTTGGATGCTAGATCTTGGATGATTTTGAAAAAAAAAAAAAAACTGGTTCAAAATATACATCAAGCCCGAAACTTTAGCTGGGTCACCAAATGTTACAGATTTGGACTAAAACAAATACCTATCCACAGCTTGTCAGTCTCACCCCATGTTTCCTGAACCAAGCCCCTCCCGAAACCCGATACATGTATATATTCTGGAAGCTTACTTTATGCTGAACTTATTCAACCCGTCCACTCGGGAACATGTTCTCACCCCTGGGGTACCAAACCCCATCCTCTTTCTCCTAAGCTAATCCTTGTCTCACCCCTACCATAATATATTGCTGGAGCTTACACTTTGTTACATGTACAACCCATCCACTACCCTGGGGAACATGTCCCCAACACGGAGCACAATGCAAGCCCCAGCCTAAGCGACTAACTGGGGCACCCGTGGTGGAGTTTCTGGGTGTTAAAAGGAACAGGACCCTACCCGTATGCTTTTGGGGTGTGAAAAGAAATAGGAACCAAATGTCGTGATATGACTGAAATAGAGTAGAAACCAATGTTAATTCATATTCACTGACTCACTCACTCTATCTCCTAAACTAAGGCCTCGCAAGACCCCCACCATAATATATTACTGGAGCATACACCATGTTGCACTTATTCAACCCATCCACTACCCCCGGGAACATGTCCCCACCCCCGGCCGGGGCAAGAAGTCTCAACCTCCATCTCCTAAACCATGTAAACTATGCCTCGTCTGACCCCGTACTCGCATATACATGTATAGTCCTGAAGCTTCCATCATGCTACACTTATTCAACCTATTCACTACCCTTGGGAACATGTCCGCAACCCCAGGGCACCAAACCCCATCCTCTCTCTCCTAAACTATGCTTCGCCCGACCCCATACCAACATATAAATTCCAAGAGTTTATACTACCCTCTATTTCCAAAACTAGCCCTTGCCCAACCCTCATATATTGCATTGATTCGAGGTCTTGTATCTAATATATCTTGACAAAAAGTTGAAATTTGGTTGTAGTCTGCAATGTTGATATAATCATGCCACCCTTTAATAAATTGAAACTCAAAAGGGCTCGATTTATCAGGATGAGACCCATGTTAATATCAATTCCTCATCCTGCACTTGGTCTTTGCAAATTCAGTTATTACTGAGTAAAACTATAAAATGCTTGGAATTTTACTTTAGGCCCACGACAAATCTCTGTAGCTTTCAGCATGGATAATGACACATAAATGTATGATTTCGTGATAAATATTGGCTGACAGATATGATTTCATGACCAATAATTGACACATCCAAGCTTTCATGACATAATGACACACATCAGCTTCCCTGACAGATAAAATTTCATGACATCTCATGATGGACAGATGCTTTCATGACCAATAATTACACACACGAGTTTTGATGACATAATGACACACAATCTTCCATCACCAATAATGATTTACGGAAGCTTTCATGACATAATGGTACACATAAGCATTTATGACAAGTAACCGGGTTTAAAAAAAAATAGGATACAAAGGATGTGATATGACTGAAATATTGTTGACAGCAGCGTTAAAAATCTTCTTCACAGCCTCACCCTATATCTCCTAAACTGAACCCTCAAATCTTCTGGGTCCTTGGGAACATCCCCATCCCTAGGGCAACAAGCCCCACCATTTGTCTTCCAAACTAAGCCTCGCCTGACCCATACCCTCACATTTTTTGGGTGCTTACGTACAATTATTCAGGCCATTCATTACCCTGAGGACCATTTCCCCACTTCCAGGGCAATGAGTCTCACAGAGCATCTCCTAAGCTGAGCCTTGCCCGACCCCATGCCCTTATATATTCTGGGAGCTTACATTTTGCTACTTATTCAATGCATTGCCCTACTACATCTCTCGTTAAAATTTCAAATTTTAAAATCAATTTAAAAGTTCAGTCTGAATAATTATGCGCCCCCTCTAACTAGAGGGGGGGGGGGGGCATTTTGTCCGTCCGTCTGTCCGTCCGAATTTCTTGTCCGCGCAATATCTCGGTTAATATTTGATGGAAAGGATTGAAACTTGCATGGAATGTGCCCAGTGCCTCGTAGTTGTGCAGCGTAGAGTTTTTTTCCGAGTTCCGGTATAATTTTCAAGAGTTATGGCCCTTTTTCTGAAATCTCTGTGAATTGGACTTGTCCGAGCTGGATCTTGGTTAATATTGTATGGATAAGTATGAAATTTGCACGATATGTGGTCAGTTCCCCACAGTTGTGCAGCGTAAAGTTTCTTCACGTTTCGCTTATATTTTCAAGAGTTATGGCCCTTTGTCCTTGAAATATCCATGAATTGAGACTTGTCCGGGCTGGATCTCGGTTAATATTGTATGGACAACTATGAAATTTGCAGGATATGTGGTCAGTGCCCTGTAGTTGTGCAGCGTGAAGTTTTTCCACGTTTCGCGTATATTTTCGAGAGTTATGGCCCTTTTTTCTTCAAATCTTTGTGAATTGGGACTTTTAGGGCTGGATCTCGGTTAATATTGTATGGACAAGTATGAGATTTGCATGATATGTGGTCAGTGACCCGTAGGTGTGCAGTGTGAATTTTCTCTGCTTGCGGTTATGTTTTCAAGAGTTATGGCCCTTTGTTTATCGAATCTATTAAAGTGAATGGGATATATTTATTTGTCCAGGCTGGATCTCGGCCCATAACCGATTTGAACCAGGAAAATGGCTATATTATATGTTATTCTACATTCCAAAGCAGACAACATAGGTCCTGAAGTATGGAATTGCCCCAAAAAGAGTGAATTGGGTGCAAAATTCAAAGTTCACTGATCGCTTCGTAATTTCACCACAATATACTCCCAAGGAATGTAGGTCTCATAATCAGGTCACATTTTCGGATTTGACGAAGCCCTGGCGACCATCTTGCATCGAAACATCGTATTATCACTTGTTGGTTGATACTTGGAATATGTATTATACATGTGAGGCATGGCAAAAAAAGTGACTGAAACAGAATTTTTATTATTATTCAAATTAGGCCACCAACCAATGAAGAACAGAACAATGGCGGGGCAGTGTCGGATTAAAGCTATCTCTGATTGCTTCCTTCCTGTGTTTTTGTTTTTTGCGCAACTGCTTTCCTCTTTTTTTTTTCTTTTTTTTTAAATTTCTGTCAAATGAGTTCAGTTTTATTTTTTTTTTTAATTTTTTTTTTTTTATTTTATTTTTTTTTTCAATTATAAATTTTTTCCAGCAATTGATCGGACTGCAATGTTGGTGTAGTTCTGCCACCCCTCAATGAATTGCAACCCCAATTTAAGGAATCGACCTCCAGGCAGTCAGAGCCCCTTGTTTAAAAAGCAGTCTAAAAGTGATTGAATTATTAGAGAGATTATCCACTACCCTTGGGAGCCTCATTGGCCTTGAGCATTGTTGAGTTGGCTGGCCTTTAGTAAAACCAACTCCGGTTTACATCAAAGGATCACAGATATTATTATCCCATATCTGGGTGATGCTTGTTGCACTTTAACATTCAACCTATTTGTCTGCATATTTCTAATCTGTCCATTGACAGGTTTGACTGACTGTGCAAAGTGTTGGACTAGTAACCTACTAAAAGCCTGCTACCAATATCAACAATTACATTTATAAGGAGGGTCTAGAATGGGTGAATCCACCAGATCTGTCCCTCATGAAGAGGCATTTTTTTTATGGAGAAGACATTTTTGAATTATTTGTAAAATTTTCCAGAACCCTGGCACCTTCCACAGTTCCAGTCTTGTTACATCATATCAATCCTGTTTATGAGAAGAACATTTACATAACTGGGCGCAAAAAGCGTATCGCTTTTTAGCCTTTCTCATTCTTCATTTCTTTTTACATTTAAAATTTCCCAAATTTGCAGGTCAGGAAAATAAACAGTAAATTATTGTTGACCATTCAACATGTTTAATTGTGTCTAACAAACTTTTTGATACAACTTTATAAGGTATAAATTGATGACAGTATGACAGTACCTCCCAAGAAACAGTAGAGAGCATGTGCATGCCCATACACCACCATACATGAACAATTAGTCACTTATCCACACACTCACTCAGAACATACTCCAGATACCTGTAGTATATAATATGGTGTTGAAAGTGCTGATAGGTCAAAAAGGCTTGAAGTGAATGTATGGGGTCAAGATCAAGGACATTATTATCTGTTAGATTTTCTAAAGAATAAAGCTATGGCGTGTTGTGACACCAGATCAATTACAGTTACCAAACAAAATCTGTTCAGCAAAGTTATCTCACTTGACCAAGATGGGAGTTGTCAACCTTGAATTTACTGTGGCGAAATTGTATTTTTGCTGATTTCTCCTGAGTGGAATAAACTTGAATGTGCCATTAGGACCAAATTCCCCCCCCCCCCCTGGGTTATATGGAAATGTATGGTGATATAGAAATATTTTGGTCAAAGTTTATTATTGTTACCTTTACTAAAATTATTGGTCAGGGCCCTGTAGTTGTGGAGCTCTTTGTGTGTGAATATTGGTACAGGGATAGTTTTATTGTTTGTATCTAACTTTAATTGGGGTTGTCGTAATTGTAATTCGCGCCCTGGTCCTTTGCCACGCCCATCTTTTTGAGTACAGGCCGGGAAGACCCCAGACTCGTTCAAACGTGAGTTGTAGTTATTTATCTTTCGAATTGGATAAAGTTCTTCGCTGAGCCTGTGTATTGTCTAGACATGTGAAAGGAATTATTGGTTAAGTATCAGCAGCTGAAGTTACGTGGCCACAAAATTATTAAACTATTTCGGCTGATGTCAGGTCTTGCGATCTTTCCGCCATGTTTGATATTTTTCTAGCTGGTCATTTTGACAAATGTTTTCAGTCGTGACTATCATTTTCACCTTGCAACGATACTTAAACAATAAATTCCCATGTTCAGAGTTATTATTACTTACTGTTTATGGTTATTATCGATCGTAAAGTGCGATATATTTCCCAGTTTTGTGAGATGTGACGAGCTCTCTCGTCGTTGTTGTTCATAAACCAGCATGTTTACCGCCGTTTTCGGTAAATGCCGCCTGACGTTCTCGTCACTTTGCGACATTCATTCCCGCTCTTTGTAGCGTGGAGAGTAAACTTAAGGGACCTAACTTGAAATTTAAGGAATGCTGAATTTAACTGTATCAAGTTGTTTCCCCTTTTCTAAATATTCCTGTCAGAAATGTATTGTTCAAAAGTAGTATGAGGAAACAAATTCCTGTATTTTCTGTAGCTACCATCTTGCAATTTTCTTATGCTCATGAATATTCATAGTATTTTCGGTTTTAGCCAATCAAACCTCTGAGTTTATCTTTGGGACTGCTGGTACCAGGTACCGTACCTTATGAATATTCATGAGTATTGCCTATAAATACAGGCTCTATTCCCATTATTTTCTCAGATGATCTCGGACCATCATCTGGGCAACATCTCAATTTGTATACTTAAGCATTGTACTGTTAAACTGATTGGAGTTCCTTTCTGACCGAAGAAACATGGATGTAGGTTTTGGAACAAGAAACCGAAGAAAAGTACAGTAATGATTAATTTGTCAGCCACAGTAGGGTTAAATTGAGAGTTCTGACACCAGTTTTCCCAAGTACTGTTTTGGGACTGAGAGTTCCAAGTTGTGACACTGGACTTCCCATTTCATTATTGGGACTGATATTCCCAGTTTTCTAGGAGTAATATATACAGTTTCAAGTTTGACTGACTCTGTTGGTGCCATATTCTCATGTTGGGACTGGGAGTCCCAGATGAACTCAATTACCCCTGAAATCATCAATTTGGGACTGAGAGTCCCAAGTGAACTAAATTATACCATAAGTTATTATTTTGGGACTGGGATTCCCAAGTTGGGACTCGGTGTTCGAATTTAAGAAAAATTTGAACCAGTCCACCGGACTGGTGAGCCAAAAATGTAACCAGTCCGCAAATATTTTTACTAGTCCGTTAATATTAAATAAAAATAGCTTCTGATAAAAGGTGATCTGGGAACATTTGTCATCATGAATATTTTGTTCTCTGTGATGGTTGCTACTAAATAAGAAATTAATAATTGTGCATTTCTTGAATTTCTTGAGCGCGTGTGAAGATAATCACAGACGATAAACCCCGTCGGCTAGACTTTGACGGCGACTTTGACTGCACGTGTCGTCGCGAAACACTGCTTCAACAAACACCATTTCAAGCCAAAAAATCAGTAGATTTCTTTCGAAGTTGATGGAGAATATGTTTAAAATTGTTCTGGTAAACATGATCAGGTGTGAAGCGTAATCATGTTGCTGATTTCTCGATTCCCGATCTGGAAGAGGGTGCTTTATTTTCTGAAAAGATCGTCAACCTGCTTTGCCATGCTGCATTACAATCACACTTTACGGTATGCTGACTTTGCTCGCGCCGCTTTACGGTTGTTGTTGTTGTCGTAAAACGCGGCCGTGGTCGTGATTTCGTTGGAATTTGCTGAAAATGTTTTTAGACTCGCACGATTTATTTAGACTCGGTCGGGTAACCGAAAACACACATATTTCATTTTCATTCTTTACAAATTGTGCGGAGATATCCAGAGAAATAGTTTACACAGTGAACTGAGAGCTTTTTTGTTACCAGTCCGACGGACTTGTTGTTCAGTCACTCACACCAGTCCGTTTGATTTTTTACCAGTCTCGGACTGACGGACAGGTGCCAAATTCGAACTCTGGGACTGGGAGTCCCAAGTGAACTCTGTAGTCCCATAAATTATTGATTTGGAACTGGGAGTCCCAATTTGACTCCGTGATCTCATAATCATCAATTTGGGACTGGGAGTCCCAAAATTAACCCTGTGATACAGTGTACCAGAATCCAGTGACTGTTTTCACCCAAATATTAAATTTCAACTTATGGGACTGAACTATTCAAGCCGTATTATCCTGGGAAGTGTTGCCAATAATTATTTGGCATTATTCCTTCTGAAGTACAGTTTCAGATTTATTGGGACTGAAAGTATCAAGTACCGGAAGTGAATAAATACCCATATCTTAGGCTGACAAGTTTTTCATATTTATCCCTCATTAGTCATTGAACTTTTCCGTGAATATCAGATCAGAATATCACCAGTTAACCTCGTCATATACCCATATACATGTTGCCTTTACGAATAAAACTGTTTGCTGTTTATTTGTTGAACTTTAAAACGGGACTTAACTTGCTCACTGAATAGTGAATGACCAAATGAATATCGACAGGACTTGACTTATATGACGAATCACACAGTAGCGGGCGTCTCCATGAAGAAATGCTACTAACGAATGGGAAAATCCATATACCACTGGGAAAATTCACGCTACCAATTGAGTTTTGAGTTAGTACTGGTGAAGAAGTACAGTAACTGAGAAATCGCATATTCGGTGGTGATATTGGATCGAAATCCGCTACAACTTGGTGGCAGCGGCTGAATTTAGCCGTCAAGCACCAGTTTATTTGGATGATTCACTATGGAGCATGGTAGAGGAATTGAGGACATTGACAGTGATGATGAAATAACCTTCAGAATACCACCTCGGGATGAAACTGAAGATCATGATGCAGGTCCGAGATCATCTCCACATGAGTTTGCTCATGGCGATGCCACTCATGTGTCGCATTCAAGTCGTCGTCACCTGAAACCAGAGACATATAACGGGGGAACTTCTTGGGATGGATACCTGAGAATATTTAACACCATCTCCAGAATAAATGGATGGAAGAAGACAGAACAGGCAGACTATCTGTTCACACATCTCAAAGGCCCAGCCCGACAACTGGCATGTACTTTATCTGATGAACAACTGAATTTCGACAACCTGGTCCTAGTCCTGGGAAACAGATTCGGTCGACGAGACCAGGCTGAACTTTACCTGGCTGAATTACGGAGAAGACGCCGTAAAGATAAAGAGGGACTGCGGGAACTGGGACAGGCTGTTCTGAAGATTTCAACTCTAGCTTATCCAGGGATGTCGTCAGAGCATCAAGAAAGATTGGCGAAGATTCACTTCATAGATGCACTGGATGACTATGAGATGCGGATGTTGGTTCAACAGGGAAAACCAGATAACTTACAACAAGCAGTCACCCTAGCACTAGAAATAGAGGGGTATTGGAAAATTGAAGCTCATCGCCGTGGAGATGTCCCACGACGTCGAAATGTCAGAGAAATTATGCCAGTTCCAAAAGAAGATGAAATAGGGAAAAGATTGGAAGCCTTGGAGAAAATGATGAAGGAAATGTCTGCGGTACAGCATTCTTCCAGCGATTCCGCAGTGTACCAGTCCAGAGATAACAGACAAGTACCATTATCTCCCAGGGATGTGGAATGTTTCTCGTGTCACCGGAAAGGTCATTTTCGCCGTGAATGTCCAAGGAATAAAGGTCGCCAACAACAGCAGTTTATGGGAAACGGGGAACAACCGACCCGGAGGGGCGAGGTTCGGTTGTAGAGCCTAAACAGCCCCAACAACACATGTCAACTTCACAGAAGATAGACAATACAAATATTAGTTCGGATAGAAGTTCATCAGAGTCTGCAATTAATCCAGAAGTAACACAGTGCAAACCTGTACTTGCGATAGAGATGGGTAATCCGGAAAGTGGGATGTTCGTCACTGGACATATTGGTAGTAACAAAGTTTTGTTTCTCGTGGACACTGGGTCTTGTGTCACGATAATTTCAAGTCACGTCTATGGCTGTATACCAGCATTAGAGCGACCAAAATTGGTTCCCACAGAATTGAGATTACAAGGTGCAGATCATAACCCACTAAAGGTGGTAGGGATGTGTCAGCTGGATATAGGGATCCTGTCAAGTCCTACTTACATGGAGGTTATCGTGGCAGATATCAAATGTGAGGGGATCATAGGAATGAACTTTTTGACTAAATTTGATTGTGAAATTCATCCCAGACGGAGATGTATAACCTGTGAAGGGCAGCAGCTTTTATGCTGTAGGCTGTCAGATGTATCAAGTTGTTGTCGGCTTGTAATAGACCAGATAGTAACCATACCAGCTGGTCAACAGATAGTTGTAACCACTACACCTTCAAAAGGACAGGAATTAGTGGGAAAATGGGCTATATGTGAACCTCTCCTTAAAATTCCCAAAAATGCAGACTTGTTAGTTGGGAGAACACTGGTCGATACAGAAGTAGTAGAAATTCCAGTAACTGTGTTAAATTTGGGAATGGAACCAGGAACCATTTATAAGGGAACTACGGTAGCCAGGCCCTAATTTAGAAATGAAAGGCAGGGGTTGGTAATCCGGTTGTGGGGCAATCAAAGTTGCGAAGCCTCGCTCGCCATGAGAGCCTGCGGAGGGGGAGACCCCCCCTTCCCCCTCGCAGCTCGCGGATTTTTTTTGTGAATGAACTGATAAATGATGCTCTCTGAAAGCATTTTGAAACTCTTTTCTGAAGTTTCAGCAATAAATAAAACCCCATACACAGATAAAATGGAAGAATATTCAGTATCCTGATTGATATACACACGATTATCAATACCTCATTTTACTTCTGGTTATCCAAATCTCTTTAAAACCTCGAAATATGTATAGATTGTTCTGGTACAAGTTTCACCATGCCTTTTGTATAATTGCTGTCTGTATTTTCAGATTTTTTTATGTGTAGTAATTTTTTACAAATTGTTTGCATTTTCAAATTATTGGTCAAAATGAAGTTAGTAAATAAAAATTATAGAAGCCAGTGAAATGAAATTAATTTAATGCTCAATCTTATTTCAATTGTAGGTCTATTTCAGTATTTGCCTGTGAAAGTAATATTACGTCTATTCAAAATGTTATATTGTCTTGCAGAATTTGTGTTCCAAAGATATGCCATTATTTCTTAATTTAGATCAAAGGATATCAATGAATAAACACTTGATTTCGTCAACGGAGGTAATTTGATAGGCACATGCAACTGTGTACGCGTTGTACGTACGCTTGGTGTCATCTGCCTCAGTGGGACTAGCCGCTTCCTTCTGACTAATATGGCCGGCAAAACAACGATGTTAGCATCATCGTACAGGCAGCGGACTTGTCTAGAGCCCGCTGTTTGTCCCTTTCATATCACGTGGAGTTTGGCATTGTAATTCTTTTGCGACGAGCTGAGCGGCTGCTTGAACAGCGCCTTGCACTTCCTGTCCTGGTTCTGGGGCCCTAACCAGGACGCAATACCATAAGCGTGTGGCCCTGAACATGCGTGATGTCGAGAGCCGAAACGAAAGTGAATGACAGAGAAACTTTACGTTTTACTCTTTTAGATTAAAACTTGTATATGGGAATTTGATTTGAGATAATATTTCAGAAATGGAGGTCACAATTCCAATGATAGAAGTCTGCCAGGCACACAAAATTGGACTTTCGCGCAACACGTGGTAATGACGAAAACTGGTCACCGGGTAATGATTTTTTTTTTGCCAGCGGCAAGGGCACCCGAAGCCAACGGCAGCGTCCGAATATCGGACGCTGAGAGGTGCTAGATTAGGGCCTGGTAGCTGAACTGAGCCCAGTGTTCAATATTAGTGACCCTATGGCATCTGAAGATAAAACAGCACTGGAGAGTGACATTAGTTTTCTTACTTTGAATAACATTTCATCTAGTACTATGACAGATGATGTACCTGATCATATGAAAGCCATGTATGAGGAGAGTACCAAAGACATGAAAGATGAGAATAAGCTGAAAGTGAAGTCCTTGCTGCTAGAATATCAAGACATATTTGCCAAGTCGGATGCAGATCTGGGTAGAGCTAACGGAGTCAAACATAGCATCAACACTCAAACAGCATTTCCATTGCGTCAACAGGCAAGAAGATTACCAGTTCCAAAGCAGGAAGAGGCAGATAAACAGATTGCAGACATGTTGGAGAGAGGGGTAATAGAGAGATCTTCAAGTCCATGGGCATCACCAATTGTTCTTGTCACTAAGAAGGATGGTACTTTAAGATTCTGTATTGACTTCAGAAGGCTAAATCAGGTCACGGTGAGAGATGCCTACCCTCTGCCAAGGATTGATGACTCACTTGATTCACTGCATGGTGCAACCTGTTTTTCAACACTCGACCTTGCTAGCGGCTACTGGCAGGTGGAGCTAGATGAGGATGCCAAGGAGAAGACAGCTTTTATCACGAGAAGTGGGCTCTATCAATTTAAGGTTATGCCATTCGGCTTATGCAACGCGCCTTCCACTTTTGAACGCCTTATGGAGTTTGTTCTAGCAGGGTACCAGTGGGAAATTTGCCTGATCTACATTGATGACATCATAGTATTTGGCAAATCTTTCGATGAGGCTATCAACAATCTACGCAAAGTATTTCAACGCCTGAAAGAAGCGGGACTGAAACTCAAACCCAAGAAGTGCCATTTGTTTCAAAATGAAGTCAACTATTTGGGACACATCATTTCAGCCAAGGGTGTTTCAACAGAACCCCAGAAAGTTCAAGCTATCAAGGATTGGCCTATACCAACTACAGTTACGGAAGTAAGAAGTTTTCTTGGTTTGGGATCCTACTATCGACGCTTCATACAGGACTTCGCAACCATTTCAAGGCCATTACATAAGTTAACCGAGAACAACAAGGAATTCAAATGGACTGAAGAATGTGAAACCTCTTTCAGAACCTTACAACTAAAATTAAGCAGTACCCCAATCTTAGCATTTCCAAGTTCCCATGGCGATTTCATTCTTGATACAGATGCAAGTAATACCGGGATTGGAGCTGTTATATCCCAAATTCAGGAAGGTCAAGAGAAAGTTATTGCCTACGCTAGCAGAACTCTTAGTAAATCCGAGAGAAATTATTGTGTGACACGCCGAGAGTTGCTTGCTGTAGTGACCTTTGTCAAGTACTTCCGACACTACCTGTATGGTAGACATTTTACCGTGAGAACAGATCATAATGCTCTCAGATGGTTGATGAACTTCAAAGAACCTGAAGGTCAAATCGCTAGATGGCTCGGGTTGCTCAGTACATTTGATTTCGAGATTATTCACCGCCCTGGTAAACTACATGGGAATGCAGATGCCTTATCCAGAATTCCGTGCAAGTGGTGTGATAAGTTTGGGTATACGGATACCACAGTCAATGCAGTTGAGGAAGTTCTGAAATTGATCTCGGAGACTATAGACGTTGAGACCCAAACCGATCACTCTGGACCAGTGGGAACCATAGAAACAAAGATCAAGTGGATTCCTAAAAATTGGACGTACAGACAGAAGTATTAGCGCCGACGTAAACCTCAACAATATGCAGCACAAATACGAGCTGTTACAACAAGACAACAAACCAAAGTACCACAGAAGAAACATGATATGGCAGCACCATCTTTGCCAGAAGTTTCCCACGGCAGATGGTCTGAACGCAACATCGCTGATCTTCAAAGGAAGGACAAGGACCTCCAATGGATAATAGAAACCAAAACAAAAGATGAACACCGACCCGACTGGACTGAAGTTTCGTCGCAGAATCGAGCAACAAAATGCTACTGGGCACAATGGAATAGGCTATCATTCAGAAATGCTGTACTTCAACGTAGATGGGAAACCGAAGATGGGCATAGTCACCATTATCAGATTCTACTGCCACCTGAACTGAGGAAGGAAGTCTTTCAGCAGTTACATGCATCAAAAACAGCAGGTCATCTGGGATGTGGGAAGACTATTCCCAAAATTAAGATGCGTTATCACTGGTATGGTATGAGTAGAGACATCCGTCTGTGGTGCAAGCAGTGTGACAAATGTAGTTCCCGGAAATCACCTAGCCATAGGCCAAGAGCACCCATGAGACAGTATACAGTTGGTGTACAACTGGAACGCGTTTCAGTGGACGTATTGGGTCCATTGCCAAAGACGAGGAAGGGTAACCTGTATATCCTCATCTTGCAAGATTATTTCACCAAGTGGGTCGAGGGATATGCCATACGTAACCAAGAAGCAGAAACTGTTGCTGACAAAATCGTAAAGGAATTCATCTGTCGATTTGGTGTGCCAGAGCAGTTACACTCCGACCAGGGTACCAATTTCCAATCTAACGTTCTTAAGGAGGTATGTCAGTTATTGGATATTCAGAAAACTGGTACTACGCCGTACCACCCACAGTCGAACGGAATGGTGGAACGTTTTAACAGAACTCTTGAAGACAGACTAGCAATGATGGTGGATAAAAATCAGCGCAACTGGGACGAACAGCTACCATTTGCTCTGATGTCATATAGATCAGCCATACATGATGTTACACAGGAGACACCAACCATGATGATGCTGGGAAGAGAGATAACTCTTCCAGTAGACCTAATAACCGGTAGACCAATACAAATGCCGACCACGGAAGGAACCGAATATGCCGCTGAGCTACGTGATCGCTTAGAAATAGCCCATGAAAGGGCCAGAGAATTTCAAAGGAAAAACGTAGAGCGACAAAAGCGGAACTATAACGTTGGGAAGAAGGGGAAAGTCTTCGAGATCGGTGATGCAGTTTGGCTGTACGATAATGCGCGTCACAAGAAGTTATCTCCGAAGTTAGCCTGTCGTTGGACAGGTCCCTTCCAAATCATTGGGAAAATGGATGACACTGTATATCGTTTGCAGAAACATCCCAATGCCAAGAAGAAACTGGTCCATTATGATCGATTGAAGCTGTATGAGGGAACCGACTTCACATCATGGACAATGTGATTGCACGACAATCTACCGACTTGGACTGTGGACAAAACAGACAAATATATCAAATGAACATGTTTCATTGAATTAATAATACATATTACATACGACAAATGAGAACAAATTTACAGTTTTAACAGGCCTTGCATTCTAGAAATAAGACGGGGCTGATCAATAGGCCCCGTCTTGCAGGGTGACGGGGCTGATTTTTGGCCATCGGGGCTGATTTCAAATTTCACCACATGACAATGTATTATTGGTCATATATCAACCAAACCTTTGTTTGAAAATAAATTTTATTTTGATGTCCAGTAGCCTACTCCTGTCCCATATACAATGCTCTACAAATTATTCTTGATTGTACAACATTCCCACCCACTTTAACATATTCTCCCAGGACATATCGCCCCCCCTTTCACCCTCATAACATATATTCCCCCATATTTTCATATATTCAAAAGATCTTATAAGTACCGGTATCACCAAAAAAATAGAGGAATAAAAGAAAAATCCTCCATGTTGGTATTTTCATCTTTACTGGATCCAGCAAATCTTAATATTTCAACGACTTCTGCTGAAACCAGTTATTGTAGCCTACTGATATTGTAGAAATAAGAATTGCCAATAATGTGTTTTGACTGCTGTTTTCAATTACCACTAAAACGAGTATCGTTTTAATTTATTAACTTGATATGTAAAACAATATATTCCAAGGATTTCCCCTCAGGAATGATAAAATTTCCCTGTAAAATTTCAAGGATTTTTAGTGAAAAATACAAAATTCCATGTGGAATTCCAGTGCCTTCCATAGGGGAGTGCACATATTTTCTGGAAAAGCCAGAAGAAAAAAATTAACAACTGGGGTTTTGTCCGCTGGTGTTTTGTCCGTTGGGGTTTTGTCCGCTGGTGTTTTGTCCGTTGGTGTTTTGTCCACTGGGGTTTTATCCGTATCCCATAAAATGAAATGGGAAATTAATTTGAACATCATGGAGATCTGTACCAGCGCCTAGCAATTTGAGAAACGAGACTGGATCGTACAACGATTTGAACACGCCATTTCTGAAAAAACGAAGAATTATTACTTGCTTGAATCTTGGGGGTTCATTGCAATGCATTCTGAATGCATTGCAATGATTTCATAATAAAACAGTCGGGAAATTTTGGATTTTTTAGCGGAGAAATGGTACCGGTCGGTTAGACTTTGACGGCGACTTGGACTGTGTCGTCGCCGATTTCGCTGAAAACAAAACCACTTGCAAATTACCGTGTCCACGAAACACTGCTTCAACAAACGCCATTTCAAGCCATAAAATCAGTTGATTTCTTTCGAAGTTGATGGAGAATATGTTTAAAATTGTCCTGATAAACATGATCAGGTCGACTGAACCGTAATCACGTTGCTGATTTCTCGATTCCCGACCTAGAAGTAGGTGCTTTATTTGCTGAAAAGATCGTCAACCGGCCGCCATGCCATGCTGCTCAACAGTCACGTCACACTTTACGGTATGCTGACAGTAGTCGCGCCGCTTTATGGTTGTTGTTGTTGTTGTTGTAAAACGCAGCCTTCGTAGTGATTTCGTTGGAATTTGCTGATAAAATTATTAGACTCGCACGATTTATTTAGACTCGGTCGGGTATTTAAACCGGAAAATAGACATATTTTCTTTCTTGGCCCAAGCACAAGTCGTCAAGACAGAAGACACAGTACTAGGATTAGATTTATTCCATGAAGATATGGGAATATACTCACTGGACTGATTTGACGGGGCCGATGAATAATCCCCGTGAAAAGTGCTCACGGGGTCGATCACGGGGCCGGGGCCGATCGGCCCCGTCAAAATTCAAGGCCTGTTTTAAAGACAATGCTGAACTGTTACCTAATGAAGGCTTTATATTTACAGATGTCGGAGTCAATCTTTTATTGTCACTGTGGAGAAGAGTTCAAGTCCAAATCCAGCATGTACCGTCACAAGGTGACCTGTAAGAATCAGCTTGAAGAGTGTCCCTATTGCCAGATGCCTATGCGGAGTAGGGCACGCATGTACAAGCATATGGATGACTGTACTTCCTCCCCATGGGTAAGGAGAAGAGGGAGAGTCGCACAGCAAGTAAAAGTGAAGGCCCCAAAAGTGCGTCGAGCCCCTGTCAAACCACGTCAACAGGTGAAAACTAAAACTACATCTGTCGGTAGTCCAGGGACACCGTTGTTGGACGAAGGTAGAAGGTCGAATGTTGCAGTGGGCCAAAGTCAGAAGCTTTCTAGTGTTCCTACCAACGTAGTGAGTGATCCAGTGATAATTTCCCCGGAATCGTCTCCACGGACCACGGTCGAAAAAGTCTGGACCACCAGCGTTCATCAGATTGACTTGGATGTGTCAGATGCAGAGGCTATTCCGGGGAACAAAATTATTTTGACACCTGTGGGACATATACCATCAACCACTACAACAACTCTTGACTTCCCGGAGCAGCTGATAATCACGTACGAGAGTCAGGCTGAGGCTGACGATGTGGCGGAAATTGTGACACTTGATTTCTGGTCTTTCCTGACAACTCCACCAGCCACCACCATTGCACAGTGTGCTACCATTACATCGAATGATGAACCAACGCCAGCTACTTCCCCTTTGAAGCCAGTGACAGTAACCTCGAATCAAGAGTGTAGACCAGTCATCAGTTCAACTATTCCATCCATGACGTCAGCGCCCACGCCCGCTGTCAATTTGAACAACTCAGCTGCAAGTGTGACCTGTTCTGTCACCACCAATCAACACCCTGTTGATGTTACTCCAGCATCTGTTTCGACGAGCTCTGCCACCATTGTCACCAGACTTCTGTCAGTACCAACTCTCTGGCCCATCAGTCTACTGGAAACATCTCCCACATCTCTTCTGCCTTGGCCATTAGTTCTGCTCTTCCCAACCCTATGGTTTGTCAATGTATTGGAAGCGTCTCGAGTTCGGGGACATGTATATACCAGAATAGTAATTTCTGTCCAACACGGGTAACCAGTTCTATCACACCTCAAGTATCAAACACCTTTGAGAGAGCCAGTCCAATGGAGGAAGGTGGCAACTCCATACCAACGATCATAACATCTAGGAGTGACGAGGCTGTTGGCTATCCACACATCCACAGAATGAAGACAACATCTTATTCCGATGGCAAGATTACCACTGTGAAGGAAGAAGTGATCGAGTCCTATGCTTCCTCAAAGTGTGCCCTCTGCGGTACCCGGAGGGTGTCATCTGAAGAGTAGAGAAAAGAAACACAGAACATTCCTTATCAGATAATATATTTGTTGTGACTTTAAATTTCATAATTTGATGATTCTATTTTCAAAAGTTAAGAACAATTTAGATTTGAAACTGTTCGTCAGATGGATATTCCTGCGTCATGAACATATCTTTTGAGACTTGGACAGATCTGGAACTGTGTAAATAAGTTAACTTGAATGCGGCGTTGTATCTAATTCTATCTTTCTTAACTTGAAAACCTGCCAGAGACTATTCATTGTGACATTTTAAGCATATAAGTACATCACACCCACCTTCATCTCTATTTCATCTTCAATGTCTTTGAACGAGGTTTGGGGATTTCCTATTGTTGCTGGAGAGCTTTGTATACATTTCCGTCCTTAGTAGTCACGCCCTGTTGTTGCCTTGCTTGTTGCCACCCCTGGTAATATGGAAATCTATGGTGATATAGAAATATTTTGGTCAAAGTTTATTATTGTTACCTGTACTAAAATTCCTGGTCAGGGCCCTGTAGTTGTGAAGCTCTTTGTATGTGAATATTGGTACAGGGATAGTTTTATTGGCTGTATCTAATTTTAATTGGGGTTATCATAATTGTAATACGCGCCCTAGTCCTTTGCCACGCCCATCTTTTTGATCACAGGCTGGATAGACCCCAGACTCGTTCAAACGCAAGTTATAGTTATTTATCTTTGGAATTGGATAAAGTTCTTCGCTGTGTATTGTCTAGACATGTGAAAGAAATTATTGGTTAAGTATCAGCAGCTGAAGTTACGTGGCCACAAAATTATTTAACTATTTCGGCTGATGTCAGGTCTTGCGATCTTTCCGCCATGTTTGATATATTTCAAGCTGGTGATTTTGACAAATGTTTTCGGTCGTGACTATCATTTTCACCTTGCAACGATACTTAAACAATAAATTCCCATGTTCAGAGTTATTATTACTTACTGTTTATGGTTATTATCGATCGTAAAGTGCGATATATTTCCCAGTTTTGTGAGATGTGACGAGCTCTCTCGTCGTTGTTGTTCATAAACCAGCATGTTTACCGCCGTTTTCGGTAAATGCCGCCTGACGTTCTCGTCACTTTGCGACATTCATTCCCGCTCTTTGTAGCGTGGAGAGTAAACTTAAGGGACCTAACTTGAAATTTAAGGAATGCTGAATTTAACTGTATCAAGTTGTTTCCCCTTTTCTAAATATTCCTGTCAGAAATGTATTGTTCAAAAGTAGTATGAGGAAACAAATTCCTGTATTTTCTGTAGCTACCATCTTGCAATTTTCTTATGCTCATGAATATTCATAGTATTTTCGGTTTTAGCCAATCAAACCTCTGAGTTTATCTTTGGGACTGCTGGTACCAGGTACCGTACCTTATGAATATTCATGAGTATTGCCTATAAATACAGGCTCTATTCCCATTATTTTCTCAGATGATCTCGGATCATCATCTGGGCAACATCTCAATTTGTATACTTAAGCATTGTACTGTTAAACTGATTGGAGTTCCTTTCTGACCGAAGAAACATGGATGTAGGTTTTGGAACAAGAAACCGAAGAAAAGTACAGTAATGATTAATTTGTCAGCCACAGTAGGGTTAAATTGAGAGTTCTGACACCAGTTTTCCCAAGTACTGTTTTGGGACTGAGAGTTCCAAGTTGTGACACTGGACTTCCCATTTCATTATTGGGACTGATATTCCCAGTTTTCTAGGAGTAATATATACAGTTTCAAGTTTGACTGACTCTGTTGGTGCCATATTCTCATGTTGGGACTGGGAGTCCCAGATGAACTCAATTACCCCTGAAATCATCAATTTGGGACTGAGAGTCCCAAGTGAACTAAATTATACCATAAGTTATTATTTTGGGACTGGGATTCCCAAGTTGGGACTGGGAGTCCCAAGTGAACTCTGTAGTCCCATAAATTATTGATTTGGAACTGGGAGTCCCAATTTGACTCCGTGATCTCATAATCATCAATTTGGGACTGGGAGTCCCAAAATTAACCCTGTGATACAGTGTACCAGAATCCAGTGACTGTTTTCACCCAAATATTAAATTTCAACTTATGGGACTCCGGCTTAGATCTAGGGTCCCACAGCGTCCTTAAAAAGGACACTGGTATGAAATCAAATGACTGATTTTTGCATAAAATCAAATCATTTTATTTCAGAATACATACTTGAATCAGCCAGAAAGTGAAGTGAAATGTAAACTGACATTAAGTGTTGCAAGAATACACCCAAAAAATCCCAATGGACAAATTTTTCGTCATATGTATGGCAAATTATGGACTTTCTGACTTCTTGCAAGACATCTTGGAAATTGCATTTTTTCAAATACGGTCAGCGTTATTTCAAATAAGGACTCTGGTTAAAATATCTGGATCTAACCCTGGTCCGACTGAACTATTCAAGCCGTATTATCCTGGGAAGTGTTGCCAATAATTATTTGGCATTATTCCTTCTGAAGTACAGTTTCAGATTTATTGGGACTGAAAGTATCAAGTACCGGAAGTGAATAAATACCCATATCTTAGGCTGACAAGTTTTTCATATTTATCCCTCATTAGTCATTGAACTTTTCCGTGAATATCAGATCAGAATATCACCAGTTAACCTCGTCATATACCCATATACATGTTGCCTTTACGAATAAAACTGTTTGCTGTTTATTTGTTGAACTTTAAAACGGGACTTAACTTGCTCATTGAATAGTGAATGACCAAATGAATATCGACAGGACTTGACTTATATGACGAATCACACAGTAGCGGGCGTCTCCATGAAGAAATGCTACTAACGAATGGGAAAATCCATATACCACTGGGAAAATTCACGCTACCAATTGAGTTTTGAGTTAGTACTGGTGAAGAAGTACAGTAACTGAGAAATCGCATATTCGGTGGTGATATTGGATCGAAATCCGCTACATTACTATAATAAAATCATGTATGGTGTTATATGACTGTGTGTCAGAAAACTGTTAACTGTTGAAATGTAGGGAATTGTCATACCACCAACCCAAAATATTCATATTATATGATTTGAAGTCGGATTCTTTTATAAAAAGAAATAAATTAAATTAAATAATAATAAATAAATTTATGCACATCACGCTGCTCCACTTTCTTCATGGGTAGGCTACAGAAACAAAAGATTTTCCTTTTTGGCCTACTATGTAGAGTCTTCCCAGTTACATGAATAGTTACAGTGACTTGTACATTTAGAATATAAATGTACAGCTGAACCTATGTAAACAACTTCAGTTGTGCTGACGATTAGGTGCCTGACTCTCAGTCTGGGGTCGCTGGTTGGAATCCCGCAGGGGACTTGACCAATTTTTCAGCACTAGAATTTGTGCTGTTCTAAGATAGTGTAATCCCAAAATAACAAAAATAGTGTTGACTTCAATTGCATTTGAACATAAATTAACTTTGCTAGCATCAGATATTTCAATGGCAAAATTTTCATTTATATTCATGGTGATCGGGGGATGGGGGGTGTTTTGAGGGAACGTCCAACACAAGATATGGACTATAGCTGGGAATTGTGGAGGTGTATAAGGCATTCAATGTTGGGGCTGCAGAACTAATGGAACAAGCAAACCTTTAAAGAGCACATTCAACATTCCAAATTTTACGAGTACATGACAATGAGCAAAAATCTGAGTGTTAGATTCTCTTTTAAATTAGATGCATGACATGTGTGATACACATAGCTATAATATAATAGACTAATCAGTCAGGGTAATATTCAGCCAAATGAGTAATATTGAATATTTTTTTATTAAACTGAAAAAGAATAAGAAGTTTTCACAGCTTTTTCTATGAATGCCATTTCTCATGACTTATGAAATACTCTAATTCAACTTTATATTTCGTATTCTTCAGAATTTCATCCTGACAACGTTACCAATAGAAAAGGGTTGATGATATTATGGCATCTGCTGTTAGACGTGGAGCTACTATATACACATCCTTCAGACATAACCTGACTGCAGTCAAGGTCACCAGTTGTGGTGTCCATCAAAGCGGTCTCGCAACACTCCTGTCCTCACAACCCACGCTTCTACATCGCTGTAGTTCATGGGATTCATCGAGACAGATCCAAAGCTCTACCTCATCACTCGTAACCCCGGACCATGTCGTGAGGAGTCCTCTACCAGAGCTGGACATTCCCAAACAATCACTGACTGATTATATATTCTCCAGAATTGACTTGCATCAACAGGGTTCTAACGCTATGGTAGGTCTTTGGTCAAGCAGCCAGTAATACTAGTATGGTCCATTTTTGAAATAGGATGCAAATACATTCAAATCACGCAAAAATATAAATGCATTTTAGTGATACAGAGTTTGAAGTATCACCAGTTAATATGGAATTTCAGCTTCACCTAACATTTCTGTTATACTATTGGTCCACTGGGGGGTATAGAACACATCAGATATATATGACTGATGTTTGATAAAGCATATTATGCCAACACCATGTGTTCTTCCTATTTGCTTCTGTGAAAGTAAATGAACTGAACCCCTCAATGTTGATAATTATACAATATGTCTCTCACATCGCTGATTGCCAATGCCACTTTAATATATTGGATAATTTCAGATTGATGGCACTACAGGTAGAACTTACACCTATGGTCAGCTTAAGGAGTATATCATCAAAGTGGCAAGTGCACTGACCAAGCTTGGATACAAGAGAGGCGATACGATATGTTTGTTTTCTCCTAACTTTCCTGAATTCAGTATCCTGTTCTTGGCAGTGGCAGCTATCGGTGGAATTGTCACCACAGCTAATCCCTTATACAGTGCTAGTAAGTGTATATGCTTATAACATGTAAAGCCCATTCCACAGTACATGTAAGTCTGACCCAAGTCTGATATTGAGTGGTAGATTTTTTTTTTTGTCCATCCATTATATAAGATTCAAGAGAATACAGAGAAGTAATGTTGGCAATGATGGCATGGAGTGATCAGTACTTGAGAGACTATGTTGTTGTTGCATGTAGTTGTTACAGTTGGACCACTTGGGCCATTGTCACTTGATTAGTTGTTTAGCATGACCAGCCCTCATCTATATTTTGAGGGCAAATAATTAAAATAGATGAGGGAATCCCTCATTTATTTTAATTATTTGCCTTCAAAATCCCATTTTCTTTATATTCACATACAATTGGTTTGTAATTTAATAATTAATAATCAATAATTATAGCATCTAGCATGTGTATTTAAAAAATCAAGGTCATGCTAAACAACCAATCAAGTGACAATGGCCTTGCTGTGGAATGCATGGTCAAACACACAATTACAGCACCAGTACATGCAGGGTGTGAAATAGGAAAACAAGTTCTAGTTGCCCATGAGCAAGCACGGGCAACCAACACATCAAATGCATGGGTACTCGAGCAGAATTTGGTTGCCCAAAAGAAAATTTGGTTGCCCCGGGCAACTGGGCAAAGGGCTATTTCGCACCCTGACATGTAAGGTGTCAAATGTTTCGTTCATCTTGTCAGCACATGATCTAATTGTGATTGTAGGATGCACTGCATCCTCATGTAGCATGATCTGATGGTGAATGATGCAGGATTTATCCACTGATGATGACCACTCAGTGGATAATCCAGTCTTGGGAGCATTATTCTCTGATCAATGTGGGATTGTCCAGTTGAGGAAGCATTATCAAAATTGAGGAATGCAGGATAATCCAGTCATAAATTCATGCAGAATTATTTAGTCATGAAAGCATTATCTTGTGATGAATGCTGGATTATTTAGTCATGGAAGCATTATCTTGTGGTGAATGCTGGATTATTCAGTCATGGAAGCATTATGATGAATGCTGGATTATTCAGTCTTGGAAGCATTATCTTGTGATGAATACTGGATTATTCAGTCATGGAAGCACCATCTTGTGATGAATACTGGATTATTCAGTCAGAGAAGCATCATCTTGTGATGAATCCAGGATTTTTCAGTCATGGAAGCATTATCTTGTGATGAATACTGGATTATTCAGTCATGGAAGCATCATCTTGTGATGAATACTGGATTATTCAGTCATGGAAGCATTATCTTGTGGCGAATGCTGGATGATTCAGTCATGGAAGCATTATCTTGTGATGAATACTGGATTATTAAGTCAGAGAAGCATCATCTTGTGATGAATGCTGGATTATTCAGTCATGGAAGCATTATCTTGTGGTGAATGCTGGATTATTCAGTCATGGAAGCATTATCTTGTGATGAATACTGGATTATTCAGTCATGGAAGCATCATCTTGTGATGAATACTGGATTATTCAGTCATGGAAGCATTATCTTGTGGCGAATGCTGGATTATTCAATCATGGAAGCATTATCTTGTGATAAATACTGGATTATTCAGTCAGAGAAGCATCATCTTGTGATGAATCCAGGATTTTTCAGTCATGGAAGCATTATCTTGTGATGAATGCTGGATTATTTAGTCATGGAAACCTGACCTTGTTATGAATGCTCAATTATTCAATCATGGAAGCATTATCTTGTGATGAATTCTGGATTATTCAGCCATGGAAGCATTATCTTGTGATGAATGCTGGATTATTCAGTCATGGAAACCTCATCTTGTGGTGAATGCTGGATTATTTAGTCATGGAAACCTGACCTTGTTATGAATGCTCAATTATTCAATCATGGAAGCATTATCTTGTGATGAATTCTGGATTATTCAGCCATGGAAGCATTATCTTGTGATGAATGCTGGATTATTCAGTCATGGAAACCTCATCTTGTGGTGAATGCAATATTATTCAGTCTTGGAAGCATTATCTTGTGATGAATGCTGGATTATTTAGTCATGGAAACCTGACCTTGTTATGAATGCTCAATTATTCAACCATGGAAGCATTATCTTGTGATGAATTCTGGATTATTCAGCCATGGAAGCATTATCTTGTGATGAATGCTGTATTATTCAGTCATGGAAACCTCATCTTGTGGTGAATGCTGGATTATTTAGTCATGGAAACCTGACCTTGTTATGAATGCTCAATTATTCAATCATGGAAGCATTATCTTGTGATGAATTCTGGATTATTCAGCCATGGAAGCATTATCTTGTGATGAATGCTGGATTATTCAGTCATGGAAACCTCGTGTTGTGGTGAATGCTGGATTATTTAGTCATGGAAACCTGACCTTGTTATGAATGCTCAATTATTCAATCATGGAAGTATTATCTTGTGATGAATTCTGGATTATTCAGCCATGGAAGCATTATCTTGTGATGAATGCTGGATTATTCAGTCATGGAAACCTCATCTTGTGGTGAATGCTGGATTATTTAGTCATGGAAACCTGACCTTGTTATGAATGCTTAATTATTCAATCATGGAAGCATTATCTTGTGATGAATGCTGGATTATTCAGCCATGGAAGCATTATCTTGTGATGAATGCTGGATTATTCAGCCATGGAAGCATTATCTTGTGATGAATGCTGGATTATTCAGTCAGAGAAGCATCATCGTGTGATGAATCCAGGATTTTTCAGTCATGGAAGCATTATCTTGTGATGAATGCCCGATTATTCAGCCATGGAAGCATTATCTTGTGATGAATGCTGTCCAGATTATTCAGTCAGAGAAGCATCATCTTGTGATGAATCCAGGATTTTTCAGTCATGGAAGCATTATCTTGTGATGAATGCTGGATTATTCAGCCATGGAAGCATTATCTTGTGATGAATGCTTGATTATTCAGCCATGGAAGCATTATCTTGTGATGAATTCTGGATTATTCAGCCATGGAAGCATTATCTTGTGATGAATGCTGGATTATTCAGTCAGAGAAGCATCATCTTGTGATGAATCCAGGATTTTTCAGTCATGGAAGCATTATCTTGTCAGCCATTCCACCGTGACACGCGTGACATAGTCACTCAGTTATTTTGTTCAGAAATATTTAATACTCACTTTTTTCAGTTAGTGTGTTAATTTTATATCAATTTTAACCAAGACACTTACAACACAGGGAACAAAGGTAATAATGCTGATCAAGAAAGTACCGAAATAATAAAGCAAAGTGCGTGACTCGCGTGACAGGCACAAAGACACTCATCTCACCCGTTCATACAAACGCTAAGATTTGTGGCCCATTTTATGACTAAGTCATTAATGGAGTACAGGTAACACTGGACGGGTATATACAGAACATCAACTGAGATGCTCAAGAAATTTGAAGTGTATCTCTTTATTTTGGTGTACATGGAATGATGTGACTCGCGTGACACAAAACTTGTGACTCGCGTGACATTAACTCTGATCTGAAAAGAAAACATGCAAACTGCTTTCAGTAATGAACAAAATGTAGGGAAAACCTCCCACATGACCTCTAATCCTTAAGCTTATAACTTTGAAGTCCACTCAGTCCCATCAAACAGAGTCTCGGAGACCATCACTTGAAATAATCAGTGTCTGTGCCAGGCACACTCAATGCTGCATCTCTTGCTTTTTGGAGACTGTCATCGGTGAACGAAAGCTGCGCTTTGTTATTCACTAGGTCTGCATGGGTGAGACATCTCACATAAGATGTCATCAGTTGTTTGCCTCTAACACTCAGTATGAAGAAGAAATGGGTATGTGACTTGTGTGACAAAGATGACATGACTCGTGTGACACAAAGTTAAGGAAACATAATGCATTAATTCAAACCAGCAAATATAATTTTCTTTGCTGGAATCTTAGACATACACTGCAGTAGACATCTTAGATACATGGTTAAAAGTTCCAACTTCTGTTGACTAGTGGCTAAGAAATAAAATACTAACATTTGTGACTCGCGTGACAACAAATAATAAGGAGAATTACAAACATCAGAGACTGAAATCACGATATATATATCTGGTCTGTTCTGTGGCTGCAGCAACACTGCTTCTACTGACCTTAGTACATCACACAACAGTAGTCAGCTGTCTGAGAAGAAATTTGAAGTGTATCTCTCTAGTTTGGTGTACATGAAATGATATGACCCATGTAACACAAAACATTGTGACTCGCGTGACATTAACTCTGATCTGAAAAGGAAACGTGCAAATTGCTTTCAATAATGGAAAAATGTAAGGAAAATCTCTCACATGACATCTTATCCTTATATTATAAATTTAAAGTTTACTCAGTCCCATCAAACAGTCTCAGAGAAACCATTGAAAATAAACAGTGTCTGTGCCAGGCACACTCAATGCTGCATCTCTTGCTTTTTAAACAGGGAAAATTCCCTGTTTCTTGCCATGCTAGGTGAACTGGCTTATGGGTAATTTCAGAGGTGCGATCTATCCAAGCGGTATGGTTTTCATTACAACACCCCTGCGCAAAATGAGAGAATGACTGAAAGTTCCGCGTCACTCCGTTTATTGAATGCGCTATGAAGTAGTTCGACCTAGTTTCGAATAATTTCTCTGAATTAATCTCACGACGAGCCGTTTCTAGGTGCAGATATTGAAGAATATGTTGAATGCGTTTACTGGACAACACTTCTGCTGATATCTTGAGAGATTTTCTTCGAAAGATTGTGTTTTGTCTGTAAACTGGTCAATATGGCACAGGTCGTAGTCACGGAATATGCCCACTTCATCTTCGGTTCTGATAGCCAATGAAATACACCAAATTTACGAAAAGACGTTATGTTTTAAGATCGGCTGAACCGCACTGCCAAAATTATAGTGCAGTCCCGGTGAGAGAGTTTGAAAAGGAGAGACGAGGAGGCAGTTTCACTTTCGTTCCATCAGTCGACTGGAGAGTTTTGACACTGTGCGAGTGTGACATTCGGACAGATCGAGGTGTGTAAAACGTTTTATACCCGTCACTGAATTCATTACTTGTTTCCCGGCGCACACGTGTTAATATTATCAAATAAATGAATGTTCCAAGTTTCCGCGCTACTGCGTGACTGAAAGCATGCACATGGCATGACTGAAAGCCGCCGTTTTGTGTGCTAAGTTTGAAAACATTTCTTGCAAGGAAAACTTGATTTATTTCATCAAGCGAAAGCATCCTTTTTACTGCAATTTTCAAATTGACTGATCTTATCGTCCTGCATCATTTGTCATCCAGCAAAAGTAATGTTCTTGATTCTTACCATATCCGTAATGACAGCTCGTTGAACAGGTCAGGGAAAAGGACTAACTGGGATATATATCCCAATTGGGATAAAATATCGCAATTTGAATATTTTTTCCATACTTCCATATGTTCAAGCTGGCATATTGTGCTAGTAGTTCTTCTGTTCGTTTAAAGACATACAACAGTGGTTATTGATGGGAAGTATACTGCAACAACAGCATCAAAAAGTATTGCACGTAATTGCAATTGCACAGATAATAATGTCGACGAGAAAAGGTCAGCAAAATTATACAATCGTATTGTCAGTTTTGTGAAGTAGATTCCATCTTGTTTTTGGTAGTTTTGATGCCGAAATCCGACATTGCCGTTTAGTATGAAAATCGGTGAAAATATCCCAATTAGGATATATTTCAATATCCAAACTTTGATTTAATATCTTAGGTGGGATATATACCCAATCTTAATAAATTAATATCCTATCAATGCTCCCCAATCGTACATGTCGCTATGTAGGATCTTACTGATTTCAATTGAATTTTGTGTTCGGAATGCCCAGCTCATGAATATTTAATAGTCTTGTGACATCACAACCGCATTTTAACTACTTTACTTGAGTCGGGCAGGGGGGATAGGTTCATGGACTCAAGGTTACGTCAAGGACGAGTCCATAATTCTACCCCGCATTATGGAGCCAACCTGGCGGGTGGGCGGCAACATCAGAAGATTCCCCCACAGCTTGGCGTGTGCTTCGGCTGAGCCAACCAGAAAGCACTTGTCATTACGTTCCCTTCAAAGCACTATGAAAACCTCTCGGGATCGGTCAACACATGCCTTACTGCAAGCCGGTTAGATCCTAACAGCGACATATCCAAATGGGGAAGCCGTTAGGATTTAATTTTAATTAGATTGGATATATACCCCACTTAGTGCTTTGCTCTGACCTGTTGAAGTTGACAAAATAATTTTCCGTTTGGGCCAGGCAGTGGAGGTAAATTTATTTTTTGATGTTAATAATGGTTTTCTGTGTCTGTGATTGAATTTTTTAGTAACGTAAGGGTATTTTTTTCTGTGTGCAATTGCTGAATGGATTTTAAAATAATTATTCGATGTACCGGTAGGCATACGTGTAATCTTGAAGAAGACCTATAGGCTACTTATATTATTTTCTGGTTGTCAATTGCCACACAAATAAATTATGAATATGAATCAGATTCAGTGACTTCATTCTTGTACATGTCTACAATAACAATGTCATTGAGCTTTGGCTGCAGGTTGCTGTGTGCATGAATACATAAACCATGAATGAAAGCCGATCTGCTTCCTGGGCAACAACGTTCACCATGATGCGGACACCGACCTCTGCAATATTGTAGGGTTACTACCAAAATGTTATCTTGTTTAGTTCAGATAATATACAATTTTTAATCTTCGGTGTTTTGTTCTTTATCGGGGAAAGGTAATTTCATTGGGTTGTCAAACAATTGTGATAACAGTTGAACGCCTCAACAAAATTGTTTCCATCGTCCACGGGTACCACATATGCAACTCTCATTTGTCTAGACTTTCTTTACAGTATTGCTGAAGTATCTTCAATAATTAGAGCTAAGCTTCACAAATTCACATCACGTATGCAACGAGAGACACATCAGAAATATGTTGAACAGGACCAATTCCTTCCCTGTTTTTTAGCAGCCTTGGATGCTTTCATTGGAGACTGTCATCGGTGAACGAAAGCTGTGCTCTGTTATTCACTAAATCTGGGCGAGGCATCTCACATAAGATGTCATCAGTTGGTTGCCTCTAACACTCAGTATGAAGAAGCAATGGGTATGTGACTCGTGTGACAAAGACGACGTGACTCGCGTGACACAAAGTTAGGGAACATACTGTATCAATTTAAACTTGCGAAGGAAATTTTCTTTGCTGGAATCTTAGACATATACTGCAGTAGACGTCTTTGATATATGGTTAAAAGTTCCCACTTCTGTTTACTGGTGGGTAAGAAATAAAATAGTTACATTTGTGACTCGCGTGACACCAAATAATAAGGAGAATTACAAACACCAGAGACTGAAATCACAATAAATATCTGGTCTGTTCTGTGGCTGCAGCAACACTGCTTTTATTGACCTACATCACACAACAGAAGTCAGCTGTCTGACCTAGAAATCATTGGAAATTTCCACTGTGTTGCAGTAGATAGGCACTGTTGCCCGGAGCCTGTACTCAGTCACGCCTATTTCCCCGGGGGACCAAAACAAGAGTACTTGGTGCCCAACACCCAAATGCTTTATATATTTTCAAACTTGGAATATTGGTGACTCTAAAAATATAGAAGGACAGCCTGGATGATACATGATTTGAAAAAATGAGCTTGATGTGCACTTAGTGTGGAATGGCTGTTGTGATGAATGCTGGATTATTCAGTCTTGCAAGCTTAGCATTACTGGTATCTCATGACGAATGCTGGATTATTCAGTCATGGAAGCATTTTCTTGTGATGAAATGCTGGATTTTCCAATCATGTAGCATTGTCTTATGAATGCTGGATTATTCAGTCATGGAAGCCTTATCTGGTTATTCAGTTATGGAAGCATTTTCCTGTGATGAAATGCTGGATTTTCCAATCATGTAGCATTGTCTTATGAATGCTGGATTATTCAGTCATGGAAGCCTTACCTTGTGGTGAATGCTGGATTATTCAGTCATGGAAGCATTATCTTGGGATGAATGCTGGATTATTCAGTTATGGAAGCATTTTCTTGTGATGAAATGCTGGATTTTCCAATCATGTAGCATTGTCTTATAGAATGCTGGATTATTCAGTCATGGAAGCCTTATCTTGTGGTGAATGCTGGATTATTCAGTCATGGAAGCATTTTCTTGTGATGAATGCTGGATTATTCAGTTATGGAAGCATTTTCTTGTGATGAAATGCTGGATTTTCCAATCATGTAGCATTGTCTTATGATTGCTGGATTATTCAGTCATGGAAGCCTTATCTGTGATGAATGCTGGATTATTCAGTCATGGAAGCCTTATCTTGTGGTGAATGCTGCATTATTCAGTCATGGAAGCATTATCTTGTGATGAATACTGGATTATTCAGTCATGGAAGCCTTATCTTGTGATGAATGCTGGATTATTCATTCATGGAAGCCTCTCTTGTTGTGAATGTTGGATTATTCATTCATGGAAGCCTTATCGTGTGATGAATGCTGGAATATATATATATATTCAGTCATGGAAGCATTATCGTGTGGTGATCGAATGTTGGATTCTCCAGTGTTGAATGCTGTACCGGTACCTTCTAGCATTGAATGCAACATTTTTCAGTACTGAATGCTGCCCACTATGTCCAATGTGAATGTGGGATTATCAGTCACCTATCTAGTCATGACTGCAGCAATGAGTCTGGTGATGAATGCAACAATAGCCAAATATGAATGCATCTGCTTGGTGAATGCAGCATCCTCTGGTAGTGAATGAATTGATGACTATAACACATTTCAGCTCGTCACTTTTGTTTTACACCATCATCTATATGAACAATCGACTTCAAAGCTTGACTGAGGTACAAATTACAAGGTTCAAGTTAAATGACTTATTTATTCTGAAAGAAATTGCAAATCATATGCATTTGACAGTAGAAACAGACAGCATGATGTCGTAATTGTTGATTGCTTCTCTCCCCTGCAGGGCTTCCGGGGATGACCTGGGATGTTGTTGTGCACACCCCAGGTCATACTCATTGTAAGAATAGGCCTCAGATCCTCAGACAGCTTGTCATATGAGGTGACTGACTAGGACACCTGTAGGGTTCCCAGGTGTGAAAAAGAATAGGACCTGACATCATGATATGACTGAAATATAGTTGAAAGCGACGTTAAATCATGTTCACTTACTCACTCATTCATGCAAGAAACTAATTGTTACATTGTTTATGAATTACATGTAGGTCTTTACATTATGGAATTAGAAATTCTATCTGGACAATGGGTTGATACTGAATGTCAAAAGGCCGGTTCACATGTACCAATACTTAAAAGTTCTACCAAATGGTTCCCACACCCCATAACTTTTTTATGCTAAACTGTTGTAAGAGTTTATATTTGAAATTTAATAGCGTTTTTTTTTTTTTTCGGTTTGAGAATGGTCGAAGTTTTAAACAAACTTGAAACCCTGCATTTCGATCCCTTTTTGGAAACGGTGAAGGCTGTGACCTGCTGACCCATGACGTCTGAGTCTGATTACAATCGTTTGGAGCCAGCAGTCATAGCGAATGTTCGATACAACATTTCCATTGTAACGCCAACTACGTCACGAACCTAAAGCCTTTGTTGACATCATGATGTCATACCTAATTTTTGTGCAACGTGCATCACAATAGGACATCCAATGCAACCGATGAGTTGATATTATATGACAGGTTCGTAATCAGACTCTGACATCCCGGGTCAGAGGTTACGGCTATAATACATTTTTCACCGCATCTGTTTCATAGGGTCACAATCAAATTTAATTACATTTTTCGTAGTAAAAGATATCAACTTATTCTTTACTTAACTTCTCTGTATGTTTTCATGCAAAGTGTGCAGAAGTATTTGGTAGAACCTTTATACTCGCATCTTATTTTCAAAATTGATTAGCCCTGTGGGGCTTCCGGGGATTGACCTGGGATGTCATTGTGCAAACCACAGGTCATGGTAAGAATAGACCTCAGCTCCTCAGACAGCTTGTCGTAAGAGGCGACTAACTGAGGCACCCATGGGGTTCCCGGGTGTGAAAAGGAATAGGACCCCACCCGTGTGGTTCCCGGGTGTGAAAAGGAATAGGACCCAACGTCGTGATATGACTGAAATATAGTTGAATTAAAGCGACGTTAAATCATATTCACTCACTCACTCAAAAATGATTAGAGTTTGGTTCAAAAGAACCTACTTTGTTTCCCTTAATTACCATATCAAGTACTACATGATAAATAATTTGTTTTCAGAACTGTCAGTGATAACTGATAATGTTGTAACATTACAGATGAGCTTGCTCGACAGCTGGACCATTCACAAGCAGTTGCGGTTGTAACCATTGGGATGTTTGTGGACCTGGTCAAAGAGGCATGTACTGATCAACCTCAAATCAAGGTGTGTTCTCCTTTTTTGAAGTAAATGATGAATTTAGCAATAAAATAATGTTTATCTGAAATCAACGATATATACGGCTTACACTTTATGTCATACATACATTGTACGTTTATCATATTGTATTGTATGCCAACAAATATTGATTACCATCATTAGCAGACAAAGTTTTTCCAATCACATGCTGGGATAGTTACTATCTCGGTGATGGCAGTGTCTCATAATGTTTCTGATAACATGCTTTGATAGTCTGCTACCCTATTTCCTCTTATTATTCAGACAGCAAAAGTTAACTTAGGCATCTGTAGAGAGGAATTACCTTCTACAAATTTTACTAGCTGTCTTTTCAGTTCTGGGATAAATAAAATATCCATGTCATATAGTATTTAGCCTCAGTTGAAAGAAAGATATTTTTTTCTGCTTCTTAGTCTAAAAATGCTGTTCGAAAAATTAGAAGAAAAAGGGTATTTCCATTATTGCAGTGCCTCGTACGAAATTTTCTTGATCACATGTGTCTTATGTTTCCATTCAAACTTGCGTCAACATACACAAATCTGGGAAGGTGCTGCTACCGTATACCGGTATGGGCGCTAAAATTCTCAAAACGAAACATGCCTCAAATTAAGTGAACAACAGTAGCATGATGAGAAATCCCGAATTTATTGACGTGTATTGTAAAGATGGCAGATCCTGGAGCTTTTCCAAACATTGCAAAGCACCCTGGGGCGGATGCTCTGACTGTTTACTGGCATGTTACCTTGTTCCCAGGTGTTTCGGCATGCCAGTAGTAAGTTAATATCACCACCAATACTGCCTGCAGAACAAGTGCCCATAGTAATGAGAGCAGTTCTCTACGCAGTTTTGCTGCTTCCACATTTGATTGCCATATGCGAGTCAATGACATCGGAGATTGAGGTTTGTGTGGAGCAGCAACAACAACATCTAATTTACGTGTAACGACAACTATGTGAAATACGACTGGTGTCCTAGAAAAATCTCTGGATACGTTTATGGTCAAGTGATGGCATGGTCAACTATCTCCGTTATTGCTGTCTTATAATGTTTTTGATCACATACTGGAATAGTCAGCTATCCCCATCATCACAGTGTCTAGGTGTTTCTGATCACATGATGGGGTAGACCGTAGTCACTTACATACGTTATTATGCTCCCCCTCTAATTAGAGGGGGGGCATATAGCGATCGCTTTGTCCGTCCGTCTGTCCGTCCGAGTTTCTTGTCCGCGCGATATCTCGGTTAATGTTTGATGGACAGGATTGAAACTTGCATGGAATGTGGCCAGTACCTTGTAGTTGTGCATCGTAGAGTTTTTTCCGAGTTTCGGTAAAATTTTCAAGAGTTATGGCCCTTTTTCTGAAATCTCTGTGAATGGGACTTGTCCAGGCTGGATCTTGGTTAATATTGTATGGACAAGTATGAAATTTGTATGATATGTGGTCAGTGCCCCACAGTTGTGCAGCGTAAAGTTTCTCCCCATTTCGCTTATATTTTCAAGAGTTATGGCCCTTTGTTCCTGAAATCTCCATGAATTGGGACTTGTCCGGGCTGGATCTCGGTTAATATTGTAGGGACAATTATGAAATTTGCAGCATATGTGGTCAGTGCCCTGTAGTTGTGCAGCATGAAGTTTCTCCGCGTTTTGCGTATATTTTCAAGAGTTATGGCCCTTTTTTTCTTCAAATCTTTGTGAAGTGGGAATTGTCCGGGCTGGATCTCAGTTAATATTGTATGGACAATTATGAAATTTTCAGGATATGTGGTCAGTGCCCTGTAGTTGTGCAGTGTGAAGTTTCTCCGCCTTTCGCATATATTTTCAAGAGTTATGGCCCTTTTGTTCTTCAAATCTTTGTGAATTGAGACTTGTCCAGGCTGAATCTCGGTTAATGTTGTATGGACAATTAGGATATTTGCAGGATGTGTGGTCAGTGCCCTGTAGTTGTGCAGCGTGAAGTTTCTCCGTGTTTCGCTTATATTTTCAAGAGTTATGGCCCTTTTTTCTGGAAATCTTTGTGAATTGGGACTTGTCCAGGCTGGATCTCGGTTTTATATTGCATGGACAAGTATGAAATTTGCATGATATGTGATCAATGCCCCATAGTTGTGCAGGATGAAGTTTCTCTGCTTTCGGTTATATTTTGAAGAGTTATGATCCTTTGTTTATCAAACCTAAGTGAATGGGATATATTTATTTGTCCAGGCTGGATCTCAGTCCATAACTGATTTGGAAATGGCTATATATATATCATTCTACATTCCAAAGCAGACCACATAGGTCCTGAAGCATGAAATTGCCCCAAAAAGAGTTAATTGGGTGCAAAATTCAAAGTTTACTGATCGCTTCATAATTTCACCACAATATACTCCCAAGGAATGTAGGTCTCATTTTCGGATTGGACGAAAGCCCCGGCGACCATCTTGCATCAAAACATTGTATTATCACTTGTTGGTCGATACTTTGAATATGTATTATGCGAGGCATGGCAAAAAATTGACTGAAATAGAATTTTCATAATCATGAAGGCCTCCACCGACCAATACAGAACAGAACAATGGCGGGGCAGTGTCGGATTAAAGCTGAAGCGGGGGCATACAATTGAGCAATCTCTGATTGCTTCCTTCCTGTGTTTACTTCAATACTCATACGCATTTCCCATACGTCACTTGATCAAGAAAAAGTAAACTGAATAATGGTCACTTTATTCACAGATTAGTACGGAAATATGTTTGTAACTTCTAGTGAATGAGTAAGTAGGATTTAACGTCGTTTTCAACTGTTTCCTTCATATCACGACGGTGCCTACACATGTGCCAGGACACGAGAGTGCCCACAGTTCCTATTATCCTGGACACTGATCAGCCCAGTCAGTACAGCATCCGGTCACCCATCCAAGTATTGACCGGACTCAACGTTGCTTAACTTCGGTGATCTGACGAGAACCGGTGTGCTCAACGTGATACGCCGTACCTTTGTAACTTTAACTGGAAGTTCATGCTATTTTACGTGATATTGGCCCAGGGATGTGAAGAGGGACGATGCCGGTATTAAAGATCTTGGGACATTTGTGTAGTCTCTAGCTGGACAGCATATAACAAATATATAACTAGATATTCCTTATACAACATTGACCGCCCTAATTTGAATGGATTACAAGCGTCTAGTCCGTCATTCATAATCCAGCCGTCGTCCATTAGAGAATATCCGCGTCCATAATCCAAAGACCTATTCCATTTCCATATAACAGTATTAGCACCAAATTCAAAAAGACAAAAGTATACATAAACATAGGCTTGTTTCCTGCAAGAGAGAAGCGGTCAACAATTTTCAATGATGCCGGCAAGACATCATGATGTTCCAAAATATCAAATCCGTATCGCTGATCAGTATTCTTATTCCATAATATTCGTTATAGAGTCGTCATCTAAAAACCGATTTACTGGAATGTGAAAGAGAGCACTATGACAGCCTTGAAATCTCATAGGAATCATCACCAAGGAAATTGTTCATACAAAATTTACTTGATCATGAGATGATTATTGGTTTCGGTAGATGGGTGAGATATTGAAAAAGTGATGGTTATGTTCTATGGTTTTCAGATGAGGATCTTACTTTAGCCCTTGATGAAGTTAAGGGGGAGATTACTCACGTACCAATATACGTCCACTCCATGTCATCCGACAGGTTAAATGAACCTGTCAACTGTTTCTCACTCCAAGAGTTGATGGATGCCATGCCGAGCTCAAGGATAGAGAAGTCGTTCAGGAACCTACAGGATTTCGACCCTTTATGTTATGTATACACGTCTGGTACAACAGGTAATGAAGTGACGGAAACTGGGTTATTGTTGATTCAGAGCCTAACGTATGTATGATGAACTATAGTAATTGATTTGTGTTGTTTTTATATCCCAATTGTCACACCGACAACTTGGGATCATTGAAGTATATCAGGGATTGCATTTACAGATATAGAGACGGTACCGCTATATACCTGGTCCAATATGTTGTATGTTTGACATGGTAAAGCTAGTGAGCTGTAAATAAAACCAATGTGACAACACATTTTACGGTTTAATCATGGCATTCTGCCTTCATGTTGTCTCGTATATCTGCTCAACCCTCCCAGATTTTCAACAATTGTAACGGTGAATTGAAATATCATTCTCTATGTGCAATATTGTTATTTCTATTTACAAAATGATTGTTTGTCATAGTGATGACTTTTCTTAAACTATTCGCTTTATCAAGGCTTGATCTACCCCTTGTTATAATGAATGAAGGCGACAGATATTTTTCTGTTTTAAGGTATGCCTAAGCCAGCCTTGCTATCCCAGGTGAAGGCCCAAATGATTGCAGGTGTGTTACGGGCACATGCCAATCTATCAGTCGATGATATTGTGTATACCTGTTTACCTCTGTATCATTCAGCAGCACTCTACTTGGGACTTTTCAACGTCATCGGCCACGGTAACTATGAATGGACTGCTTTGATTATTGTATCTCATTTTGCACGCCAACATTAGAACAAAGCTGATATTAGGTTCTATTTACGTCCGTATTATAACATTATCACACCTGACCATACAAACGTCTGTACAACGTCGATATTTCGTTCTTACCGTCGTCTGACGTTTTATCAACGTCAATTCAATGAGTAAAATGAAATCTAATATTAAAGTTGTTCCAACGTCGATATGCTATGCCAAAGTAGTGAACGTAAAGAGACTGCATGCCTTCGTTGTAGCGTAGTAGCTTTTACTTTCACATAACTATATAGCCGTGTTCGGTGTACGTATGTCAAACTTCAGTGGACAAATTTCACTAAACAAAACATAATTTCAACTCCGATGTCGTTTGAAGTTCTCGAAGCTGGTTTTCAAATATAGGAATGCATCCTCTCCCGGGTGCTTTGCGCTGCGCTTCATTTACCCCCTTGTAGGGCTCTCGCCATTTTCTGCAGGATTCTTGCAGATTCAACTAACTAAGAGTTATATTCATCACAAACTTTCTTTTCTTCTTGCAACACACACTAGTTATTAAATATATTTAAAAGCGGCAATGCCACTGCAACGGCAATAGAAAATTATCATAGAATTGTAGAACTCGGTGAGTCAGTTAGTTGTCATGTTCGTTTACCGTCACGACCGATGGATTCGAGTCAATTCCGACACAGTCCGCGAGACCCTGACAGCGTCAAATGGAGAGGCGCCAAACAGAAAGCAGTGAATACCCGGTAAAGGTTGATAGGATTGGACATTACTTTGAAGCAGGTAAGTTCATTACTGTTAATATCATTGTTCAGAGAACAGAGGGTATCCAGTCTTACTTTTCATCTACCTGCTATAACTGTGGTAAGTTAGCACTTCTGCGGAACATCCATGCGAGTAGGTATTAGCAGTTTCGTGAAAGGAGAAAACGGGTTTTCGCTGGCTGTCATGGCATCGTTCACTGTATGTACACATCATCGTGATGGACACACCGGACCATATAGCATGTAGAAATTCAAATGACACGTCGTCGCCCACTTCGGAAACATGCTCCTTCAGAACCGCTTGTGACGGGGAGTTTGGCTGAAGGAGGCCTATCCTCTGGGTATGTTTCTACAAAATTCAAAGAGTTTGCGTACTGTTACTGTTTTGGCTTACACACAATTTTGTAGTGACCAACTCTTCAGCGGTACAAACATGTGGAATCCTTGGCGCTGCAATGTTTGAAATTTGTTAGCCCGCCATGCGAATTTTTAGTTGCCGAATGTTGTCCGTTGATTTCCGCTGTTTGACACTTGCTAAATATTTCCGTGAATCACAGGCATGCGACATAACCTTTGCGTTCTGCATGACATGTTCAATGTGTCACATAATCATGGTAATTTGTACTGCTTTGGATAGACTGCATAAATCAGTGAGGTGTGTAAGAGGTAGTAAAAATTGACGACGTCGGACGAATAAAAAGCAAGCATATGACGCTACAGGAAAGCCTCACATTCAGACACTCAGTCGCGCTTAATTGCTGATGTTCATGTGGAAACAATAAAGTTACCACCCGGCTCCTAGCACCTGGTGTTAATGAATGAGCGTCGAGGGCTTCTGATGCAGTAAATGTTTCTCGATCGGTTGGTCGCGGAACATTTCGTCAGGGCACTCAACTGCTCGAGTTCTGAAAGTGAGTCATGTAGGCTCTTTGTTTACAATAATAATATAGTCAGACTATCACCCCGTGGGCTTTACTTAAGTCGATGCGAGGGATTGTCATTTTGTATTCCCACCGTCATTGCGTATTATGAATTGTGCCATTATATAGTGCATATGTCAGATCCAACACTCGATAACCAGTCGCTAGCCATAAAGAATTTCCGTGTTGAAAATCGACCTTTTGCATACGACAGTATCAGCACCGAAACGCAAACAGACAAAAAAGTAGATATCATAAGCTACAATCATGCGAGAGAGAACTAGTGGACAGTATTTTATGAGGCAGACAAGGTTATTTTCCGTTTATCTTTCGAACAGGTGCCACAATGGTGATCAGTAAGAAGTTTTCAGCAACACACTTTTGGGAGGACTGTCGCAGACATCGTGTCACCGTCATACAGTATATCGGGGAACTGCTGAGATATCTCCACGCACAGCCAGTGGTGAGTGGGTCCAATGGTTTACAGATGATCTGCGTTTTCGAATAAATCTGATCCTCAAGTTTTCATTTAAGAAACCGCTTGTTCTGCTCAACAGAGCTTAAACAATTTCAGCAAAAGATTCATAGTATATATTGAATAAGATTCCACGTTCTGTGTACGGGATCAACGCATGGCGTTAGCGATGTGACATTTAGATGTTACGTATTTGTTCCCTTATATGGAATATACGAATGTCATGCAAAGACAAACTTGTGAATTGTAATGTTTCTTTCGTCATTTGAAACACGCTTCATCTCTTTCCCCAACACTCCATCTATTATTCTGACTGCAAATATGTAATAAAAAAACTATATATTGCAGAACCCGAAAGATGGCGTTCACAATATCAGAGTGGCGTACGGGAATGGCCTGAGACCAGATATCTGGGATGAGTTTCAGAGACGTTTCAGAATTCCTCGTATCATGGAGTTCTTCGGAGCAACAGAAGGACATTCCGGATTTGTCAACCTCCATAATAAGAAAGGAGCTGTTGGCCGTTACTCACCCTTCATGGTAATGTCCCATATTTAACGTTACTCCCAAGTTGATAAACAATAACGAGATCAGAGTTTCTTTCATCATATGGCAAGCTGGGTTATGGCGTGTTGGCCGACATGTTTGTTTACATAAGTTATGTGGTCTCGCAATGTGATACCTCAATAAGCAGTACACGTTATAGCCTAAAATTATCACCTTATACATCGCGCCCAGGTGTATAACTCCAAAACAGATTTATTCCTACAGTTTTGTAAAGGAATTGCAAGTTATTTTCAATTTGCAAGAAGGAAGGAGCCATGAGGACGAGGGTGCATGCTGTCACAAATTCACCGATTTTGAATTTACATCTAGAAGAGGAATAAAGGTAGCACGAAGAGAAGGTTCGGACGCTATCATCCCCATCCAATATTGCCAACAAAAATCTCACTCAGTTTTGAACCTGCACACACAGCTGTTTTTCAAACAGCAAAACGATGTTTTTACCTAGCATTCATGCAATTAATACGACAAAGAGGTATAAATCCCTCGCGCAAAGAACTCCCAATCTGGTCCTTAATCGTTTACCTTATAGGACTGGTATGATGAAGATCCCAAGCTCTTGGTGAAGTACGACATGGCAACAGCAAAACCAATAAGAGATAAAAATGGACGATGCATCCGGGTTAAACGAGGTTAGCCGTTTAATTATCCTCGCCTTCTAATTAGAGGGGGGATATATCAATCACTTTTCCTGTCCGTCTGTCTGTACTTATGTCCGTATGCCCGCGATCATCTGTTTAATTATAGCCCCACAAAGCAATCACTGTCTCCGTCCGTCTGTCCGTATGAATGCCCGTATGTCCCTTCGACCAATTGTGTCTGAACAAGAGATTCCAGGTGTGTAGGATATGTGCATGGGCTACTTTTTATCGCTGTAGATCCGTGTCACCTCTTTTATTCGTGCGAGAAATTTATTCAGACGATACCTCGGTTACTGCTAGCATGTTATAACCGGTTTATGTCAGATGTGCACCCTTCTCACAGCATCAAATTGTATACCTCTTACCGTCAGGTGTACCGACAGTTTATGAGGTTTATACAATGGAAGGATGACGTGCGCTTGTCTGCTTTTCCTCTGATGATCAATTTCCCCTCTATCAGTTCGACTTGTCTATCAGACCCCGGTTTTGGGGGTCGGGGCCCTGGTGGTCGAGTTGTGTAAGGCGCCTCTCTGGTGACCGCTAGCCTCACACCGCTGAACCGGGTAGATGCTTCGTGTTGAAAGCTATTGTCCGAGTCTTTGTGCAGCTGAAAAGGCTCAAGTCTAGACATATTGTTGTCCCCAGACATGGCTATTGTATGCATTGTCTCGTGATTCTTACATGGAGTATGAACCCTGAACCGGCACGGGTTCGAGCCCAGCTGGTCCATGTATGAAAGTGTGTCAGTTATATGCCGACGGGCGGTGATTCTCTCCGAGTACTCCGGTTTCCTCCACCAACCAAACTGACTGTCACCATAGATGAGTGAAACAACCTTGAGTGTGACAAGCCAAATCCCCCCCCACACACACCCACAGTTTATGAGGTTACATTGGGAGGATGATGTGCGCTGGTCTGCTTTTCCTCTGATGATCAATGGTGTGACAAAAATTGTCCGGACCATATCCTGCTAGCCATTGCTGTCAGGATTCTGAGGCCATGATATACACTCTTATGTAGCAAACATACATATGTAGAATCTTCTTCTGATTTATGCACATAATTCAGAGAATGTGTATATCACATATATATTCTTCCTATTTGTATTTTGGCGTTGTATATCTAATAATGTTGACAACCATAATCTCATATCATACATTCATGACCTTTGACTTTCCTCTCCAGATTTGCCTCTCTCACATAATAGCATGAAGTGATTATTTCCCCTATCCTTCAAAATGTCAAATGACATGATTTAAGTAAAAGAAACATACTTTATTGAAACCAGACCAATAATTCTCGTATATTAGTTACAATAAGTTAGTGATCACTTAAACTGTATAAAAACAGATCCGCGTTTGAGATCAGTCTGGAAATCCACCGACCGTAAATACACTGGGCGAATGGTTCAAGTGTCCAATTCCGGAAACTCACCGGAAACCTGTTGGAAACTGTAGTGACACGGTTTCCAAGCCAGTTTCCAATAGGCTTCCGGAAGTGGAAACTTGTGTTTTCAGGCAGTGAATGATTTTGTCTGATTTTTTCAATTTCAATTTTTTGTCTGAAAGCATCCCCCCCTTGGAGTTCGAAGAGCTTGGTCAGATCTGGGGTGCTTTATAACACACGTTTGCAACTCGACAGCCGGGACCGTCCAAAAGACCCTAAGGTCCTCAGAATATGTATGAGAACAAGACGTCTGCTTGTACGGGAAATGGTCCATACGAAATCTGCAGTAGAACATATATAATCGAGAAAGAATGAGTAAACACGAGCAAAGGAGTCGGTTAGAAGGAAGTAATCATTGCCCCTATTACTCATCATGTTAAATGACAAGATTTCATTAAAATAAACTTAATTCTCAACTACTTATTGACCGCTGTTAAATTTAATATATATAGACAAAAGGCTAAAAAAGAGCTGCCAAATCTACAGCATATAAAAGACGAATTAAAGAGTACATATTACTTGGAGAAATACATCAGTAACAAGAGAGCAGACTGGGATCAATTTAATAAACGATGGTCATCATGTCACCCGTTGTTCACTGAGCGATGAGATATTATTATCATATACGTAACATTAGTAGTATTTGTAAGTTTTGTATACTAGTACTGAATTGTAACTTTTAGCTACAGATTAGATTAGCACTTTTTGAATTGTACGCTTGCAGAAGTGATTGAAGTAATATAATCACTAAATAGCTTCTATATATAATAATGAATTAGCTTTTTGAACTTAGCAGGGTGATGTCATTGCAACAACTGCCACAACTTCTGTGTAGTGCACCAAAAATGAAATAAAATTGTCAGTTATAAAACAAAAATTAAAATAAACTTAAATCAGACCAATAATTCCAGGACATTATGTTTAATCTTCAATATAGGCCAATGATTACTTAATAGACTGTACGAAACCAGTCAACCAGTCTCAATTTCAACGAAACAAAGCCAACCGGGGGTGCCCGACGTTACTACTTCCGCTTTTTAGACAGTACTGGAATTCCACAGGCCGTCAGTGTTGGTTGAATACGTGGAGAAATTACGTGCAATTTTCAAACAATATTTTGGGCTCCGTCGCCGATTTCAGCCACCATCACTTCATTTGAATATCAACCAATAATAGAGTTAGCCTGCTCCATAATCCGATGAAATCGGGATACGAACATTGCCCGACTAGCGGAATGGCTCCTTCAGTTCCATTTCACCACAAACTTACCTTCATGTAGCAGTGCCATGGGATGGGCACATGCAAATGATAATGATTGTGTCGTACACTTGTTGGTAGTATCCAGGCAATCTGTGAGTGCTTCTGCTCGGAGTTATTGGGACACTTCTTTTGAAATGAGCTTTAATCGTGATGGTTGGTAGACATAGCCTGTCGAAATGTAAATTTCATGGATTTAACGGCTTTGCAGGAGAGCCTGGTCTGCTGTTGATGGCATTTCCTGAGTATATCAAACCGGAAACGATTTACCTGGGAAGTCCAGAGGAGGTGGAGCAAAAACTTGCTCGCAATGTTTGCAAACAAGGGGATGTTTTCTTTAATTTCGGAGATATTCTCTACCAAGACAAAGATTACTTTCTCTACTTCTCTGACAGGATCGGCGATACCTTCAGGTATGTTACTGATATAATCGGTGCAGATATGGGATGCAATTATTGAGGACTGACTGTTGAGCTTACAGGCAACAGAATGGACTTTAGCTTGTTTACAGCAACTATCTGATTGACCAGATCTTCTTTCAATTTCTTCACAAGCAAATGAATATATTGGATTTCTGGTTGAAAATTTTAATTTTAATTTCCAAAACCTTCAGATATGTCTTGTACTGGATTTTCTATCAAAAAAAAACAACATTTATATATGCAGAAACCTGTACCTTATATGCATAAATCTGTACTTTATATGCACAAATCTGAACATTATTTACATAAACACGTACCTTATATGCACAAACCTGTACCTTATATGCATAAACCTGTACATTATTTGCATAAACATGTAACTTATATGCATAAAGCTGTGCCTCTTATTCATAAACCTGTACCTATGTTTTATGTTGCAAGATATAATAATACTCGATTCCGTTCTAGATCCGTTTGAAGCGTAGTTTTTCTACTTCATATATGTATATATTTCAGATGGAAAGGTGAAAATGTTTCAACCCTTGAAGTGGCCAATATTTTGGCGAATTTAGACTTCGTTCTGGATGCCAACGTCTACGGTGTGACGGTCCCAGGTGGGCGAATATATTGATTATCTTATATTTCATAAAACTTCAGCAATACTTCGTATGTTTAACACTCAAATTACTGAATATACGACTGAAAATTTATGAATATGGTTTTTGGCTTCCTCGACTTGTTGAGCTACCTTAAACGCTCTGAGGAATGGTGTCTATCCGTCTGAGGTAGCAGGCTAGGTGGTTTTATAGTACCTTCCGATTTCGTCACAGGAGATATGAGGATATGGTATTTGATGGATGAGATAGCTTCAGATGAACTCGTTAGCCACGCGGAATTCTCCTTACCCGGTTTAATGCGGAATTCTCCTTCCCCGGTTTAATGGAGTTTTTTTAGAAACAAAAATACATCATGGGACATCTTCCAGTTTTAAAGTACTTGATTGGTGAATTCAAACTTTCAAATGTAAATCCGGCATTTTCATTGGTTTGTGAGGAAATTCAGAAGAAAACTCAGCCAATCATGGAGTTTCTGTAAAGTTTCATTTGTCAGTGGTTATTTCCTTGTACCGTGTCCGTGTTAACGTACTTAGAAAGTTCAAATGGTATCATATCTGCAGAAATAACGATGCGGTTCGTTCGCATTCGTAACATCGTGGATAATACTCAAATGCTTTGTTCTTATGTTTTGAAGGTCATGATGGTAGAGCGGGTATGGTATGCCTCGTGCTTAAGGACTGGAAAATGGAGCTGACCGATGACATGCGCAGAGAAGTCTTCAAACTCTGCGAGGATAGCTTACCTAAGTACGCCAGACCGCTCTTCTTAAGGGTTCAAAGTGAAATGATTCTAACATCTACCTTGAAACAACGCAAAGTTGAACTCACCCAAGACGGCTTCGACATTAAGAAGGTCAAAAACCATATTTATTATCTAGACAACACGTTGAAAACGTATGTGCCTTTGACAGAACCGCTGTACTTCAGGATCATGACCGGGAAGTCGAAGTTGTAGTTCGGTTCGTATTATCTTGTTACATCCCTTGCAGAACTGGGCTGTCGCAAACTGAAGCCGCCCCAAATTAAAGTACAGTCATCGTGCAGATGAGTACAGGACCATGCAGTATTACATCGTATCTGTTCGGAACTGTTTCAGCAACTGATTTGCGCTCGAAAGTAGTTTACTACATATACTACCATGCCTCTGGTGCCTTTGTGTTCATTCCTCTTGGAATACATTTCTTGTTGTAGATTGACTATGGAGTTTTATAGGAACAGCGGTACATCACGGGAGATCTTCATAATTTGAGGCACTTGATTGGTCATTTCAAATTCACAAAATGAAATATTGTATTCTCATTGGCCTATACAGAATTCGAAAGCCCATCAGAGTGATTCTGTATTCATTAAGATGATGCCAGGAATTTTGTACAACTCCACCAAGGAACAGCATTCCAAATCTGTATTCGAGAGTATCACATAGATTTACTTACCCAAGACAAGCAACAACAGCGCTGAAATTTGATCATCACGAACGTATAATACCTCAGGGATTCTAGATTTTTACAAGTGTAAGATGAAGATGGTTGATCGTCATCATCAACATCATCATAGTTTTTTCTTTTGTCTTTAGTATGGGTTATATGGTTACGGATCAGCTTGTTATGGTTTAGACACGATATTTAATATAGCACGAGGTGATAACTAAGTCAGTATATAATGTATTGCACAATTTATTGTATGATCACCACCTTGCCATACAAGGGCAAGACTGTTGTCAACACGCCAAATAGGAACAAATGAGTCATATTGTTATTGATTCGAAATCGCCCCATCGGTAGGACCAGCGAATCAGAGGTGAAAAGGTCACATTGTGAAATATGGAACTTCTTAGCCACCATACTTGTCCCAGCAATTTGGGCATGCAAACTTAATATATTATGATGTGTTCTGATTTTAAGTTCTGTTTGTTTTGATAAAGCTATCCCCGAGATTCCGTTTCATGACCTTTTAGGTCAGGTTTTTGTAAAACATAAACAGTTATATAACTTCAATTTATATGGGATAATATAGAGAATGGTTATGCAACTGCACTGGAATTGTACTTTGTAATCCCGAATTTGTTGTGCATGTTCAGAAGATGAGACAGTTAACCAATGTCATTGTCGTAACTTTTATGCGCATTTGATAGGTCATCATGACCCAGGACAGTATAAGAGAAAAGGTCTGGCGTTTCCAAATTACAGTTATTTCTATTTTTGGAACATCATGATGTCTTGCCGGCATCAATGAAAACTGTTGACGGCTTCTTTTTTGCAAGAAAACTAGTCTATGTTTATGTATACTATGATTGTCTTTTTGAATTTGGCGCTAATGCTGTTTTATGGAATATGGAATAGGTCTTTGGGTCATGGACGCGGATTTTCTTTAATGGACGACGTATGAATTATGAATGACCGACCAGACCCTTGTAATTTCCAATACACGAAAGCTCGTGACCATTGAACTAAGTGTCATCATTAAACTTGTTTAGTCTTAAATGTGCCAATCTTTCTTATTCATTTATACTGCACTGACTAACACGGCTACCCCCGATATTTGAACAATATACGTGTTCTCGCAAATTGTTTCTACATAACGGATCATAATAGTTTACCACTTTGAGACCTCCACTCCCGATGCTCTGAGTTGTTGCCTTACTAAATTCTATATTCTGCTAGTCAAAACTTAGCAGTGCAGCCATATAGGTCAAAAAGGAAGTCGCATGTGTAAAAGAAGGACGTATAGGCGTCAAAACCGGTATTCAGTATTCATCCTTCGTCCACAAAAGAATTTCTGAGTTAAAAATCGAAAGACAGGTAGCATGAATCAATTCAAAGTTGATTCAGTTCAAGAAATAAGCGGTCAGCAGTTCTCCTTTTTTAAGTAAAATCCCGATAACTGACAAATATTCTTTAATCCAAATGAATGTCGAAGTCGTTTTCTAGAGTATGATGTATCTCAGTCACGCTTTTATTGTGATTGTTCATTTGAACACCATAGAGATGTAACACATGGCGTTTAAAGTAAAAAGGCAGTTTGATTAACTTGACTGCCGAGGTTGACTACATAGTCTACTAACTTGTAGTCGAGGTTAACTACATAGTCAAATTAATTTGTGGGCGAAGGTTGCTAGGAGAATATAAGATTTGGCACCTATATCACCAGTGTGTGTGACAACCATCTTTGACAACCTGAACCAAGTAAAGGACGATGCTGACTGGCCGAGAGTCATATACACAAAGTTGCGAAATCTGAGCATCTAAGAGTGATGAAGAAATAGTTTAATGCATGTTTTAATTTCTTCTTTTTCAATTATAAAATAATGTGTCATTAATAACGTTGGTGAGAAGCTTAATATAGTTGAGTTTACATGTCAACGGTCAACGTCACTCCAGTTTCACTTAACCGATGTTGAATGCATGTCACACTGGTGATTAAAAAACCCTGGTTGGTTCGGGTTAAAACGGTCAGAGGATAATTATCCCTACGAGATGTGGAGATACAATATATCAATATTTCCCTAACTTTATGTGTAGGTTGCGCATCCCATCCACTGTAGTTCATGAAAAGGCCCGGTGTCCATGTAGAAATACCTAATTCATAAGGCATTATTAGCATCAAACTACTATTTATTATGTATAAAATAAATATATACATGAGCAGTGTGACTAACGTCACAGGACCTACGAAGTAGGGTAGGCATTACGACTCCGACGCGAACTGAACTCTTGGAAATCCCCATCCCCAGTTGAAATCCTGCCTATATTAAGATGGGCACAGCCCAAGTCAGAATCACCAGTGATATTTATCAAAATCACCAGAAATTTTCATCAAAAGTAAGTCAGCTCAGAACTGGCTGGTAACAGTCCCCTAATGCACCTTCATGCCAAAAATCAAAGTTCTAATGCCAACGGTTCTCATTATTTTGCCGACGAAAGGATTCGGATGGACTGACTGACTGACTCATTACCGGACAATTTGCAAATGAGAGCCTACTTCGTAGGAACATGGCAGTGTGACTAACGTCACAGGACCTACGAAGTAGGGTTGGCATTATGACTCCGACGCGCACTGAACTCTTGGAAATCCCCCGCCCCAAGTTGAAATCCTGCCTATATTAAGACGGGCACAGCCCAAGTCAGAATTTTCATCAAAAATCGCCAGAAATTTTCATCAAAAGTAGGTCAGCTCAGAACTTGCTTGTAACAGTCCCCTAATGCACCTTCATGCAAAAAATCAAGGCTCTAATGTCAGCGGTTCTCCTTATTTTGCCGACGAAAGGATTCGGATGGACTCACTCACTCACTCATTGACTACCGGACAGTTTGCAGATGGTAGCCTACTTCGTATGAATATATAATCACAAGCTAGTTTGTTACAAGAGAGAAGAGATGAACAGTTTTTAATGATGCTGACAAGAGGTCATGTTCCCATCGTCAAATCGACATCAGTAATCCATGTTCCCTTTTCAAATCAATCTTCAAGTAATTTTCTTGGGGATTGCATCTCGGGTCAGCTTTGATTGTGGATATTCGTTTGAACTCCTGATGTAAAGCGCACGACGTTCAAACGGCTCCTTGGCTGGGTTAAGCGGAATATCGCCAAAGATCTTGCACATTACGAGTGATATAGTGAAATTTGAGACACTTTGAGTGAATGGACTGGGTGATATAGCCTTGTCCAATCAGTTTCTGCAGTAATCTTTTGTGACCTTCATTACAATTGTCATATTTTACGCAGCATCTAGCAAATGATACCAGGAGAAATATGCCTCAGGGGCTTGTAGTTGGTCGGTTATTAATTATGATATTAATAATTATATATACTCTCCTCCTACTCTATTTACACAAGGGGACCCAGTGGAACCACGGTTTTCCCGCCAACTTCCCCGCCCGCCACCAAAACGGCAACTCACAGATTCAATAAAACATTATCCGTCCTTATTTCTTACCTCAACTCTTCGATCTGTTCCTTTTAATTGCGTAAATCCATCAATCAAAACAGCTCAACTCCCGCTCTTTCAACGCTCATGTCAAAGAACTGGAAACGGTAGTCCAACTACAAGCCCCTGTGAAATATGCATACGCCATATGTATAAGCTTCTGGATATCCACGAACGAGCAGTCGATCACATCGAAAGCTCTATTGTCGTAGAGTAAATGTGAGAGTAAGCTATTTTCACATGTATAGGGGCTCAAGGTTAAATATGATGTCTCAATAGGACTATCGGTTGTTTCCTCAAAATCCAGCAAAGGTATAGGTATATCCTACACAGCCCCAGACAACTACACAGGGATTATCCAAATCAAGAACATCGTCTATATATATCGCATGATGAGTGAGAATGTAAGGAGTACAACCTTTGCAGGAGCCTGTAAATGGCATCTTCTTTATTATATTGTCGACCCACTATGGTCTTTCACATTTGTACCACTAAACCTGAACCTCAAGATAATGACACCCTTCTTACCTGCCGGTGTGGGGGATAAGAATGCCCGGTGGCTAAAATTGTCCGGCTCCTACTTTCTCAGCCAGCTAGGACATTGTTCTCCACATTAGAGATGTGTCCGTCCTAGGATGCAACAGAAACGGACATGCAAGAAAAGTAATCTCCGTGACATTCTTAGCCATCACACCGCTACATTATTACAATTTTATTTCCTTCTCTTCATTATCATTTTGCCCATATCAAAACTGATTGCCCCCACTGTCACCAAGCACGCAGGCGTTGGACTGATAACCTGACTGTTAATATAAACGTCTTATATATGTCCCAAATAGTATGTTTTGGTACGATGTACATATATATATATCAGGTAGCGTTCGAAAAATCTGCCATTTTGTCATAGAACTGTTATTGTTGTAAAGTCCATCAATCATTTCAATTATGAAAGTTTTCACGAGAAATATATATCGAAACCTTTGTCCAAATAACAAAACAATTGTTTAATAAATTACATGAACGAAGTACACCTCGTTAACCAATTTGGTATTGCCATACACATTTCCATGTATCAAATTAGGACAGTTTGAACGCATATTCTCACCTGATTTTACGTAAAGAATATCATGATGTCTTGCTGTCACCATGGATAGCTGTTGACCTGTCATCTCTTGCAGGAAACCATCTTGTGTTTTTTTAATTTTCATTTCTTGCATATTTGGAACTGATGCTAATTGTCGTATAAAAAGCTCTTTCGATTATCGACGCGGAGGCACTACGACTAAATATTGACTGTCCGATCTAAGACCTACGATTCACAATACTTGAAGTATCAGCTCTCTCCATCGTAGAGTTACATTTGCTTTTTTCAGAATGGGATATTGGTCGTTCTTTTTGTCTGACAAACATCCATGGAATATTTCTGGCACATATCGACACGGAATTCTCTTTAGGGAAGTTGCCATAGGTGTCTCCATATTACACACCTAGGAAATATTTCAATGATACGTTGTCTTACATGTCTGGCTTCCCAATCGATTCAGAGCCATTCAAGCGCGACTCTCCTGGAAACAAACTCTAATAGACTCAGTTCCCAGAAACCAAGACAAACTCCGGATACTCTTCCAGATTGAGGTATTGTTGTACCGGAAAACCGTTGACTCGAAGCTGTGCATGACTTTTGGGGATACGAACGAGACGCAACAAAATATTCACATTTTGAGGGCAGATAGATCACATAAATCAGAGAATGAAGTGAAACTCCTTTATTGCACGCGGGATCCACGTGTTGAGCTGACTTTACTAGCGCCACATTATAAGAATATACACACAGCTGATCAATAAGCAACAGCACCACCCCAACCCCCTCGCATCAATTCCCAGGCTATCGTCATCTGTAACTCAAGTAATGTGGAGACTACTACTCTCTTGTATGTTTCAGCCGGTCCGTGGAGGTGATACTTGATTCTACTCAGCTGATGGAATATGTCACGAAGCAGTTCATACAGGGACTGATTGTGTGCCTGGCGTGACATCTGTGTGCCGTTGGGCATTATATCAGACACAGGTAGTTCTTGTGTCTGCTTCTGGCTTTCATCTCTCGCCTCCACTGGGGGTGCAAAAAATGTCAGAACATCTCCTGACCATCTTATGCCTTTTAAAAAATTTCATTCCATGTATATTTGGAATTGCTGCTAACTTTCGTATTAAAAAACATCTTCCATGATTGACACAGAAATTATTTTGTGGGCGACTGTTAAATGTTGAATGTACGATCTGAAAGTCGCGGTGGCCCATAGATGACATGCTATATGTTTTGAGTTTATTTTTTTACTTCTAGGTTTCATTTTTGTGTGTTAGCTTTCATTTTTGTTTTGTTTTAGGTTTATTGGGTGAAACCTTCTCACCCAGGTGAAAACGTTTCCACCCAGGTGAGAAGGTTTCCACCCTGAGGTGAAGTTTTTCACCTGGATGAGAAGGTTTTCACCCGGGTGAGAAGGTTCCACCCAGGTGAAAACGTTTCCACCCGGGTGAAAACTAAAGAAATAAACCTAAAACAAAAAAATGAAACCTATCACAAAAAAATGAAACCTAGAAGTAAAAAAAATAAACTAAAAAATATAGCATGTCGTCTATTAGCCACCGTAAATATCCACACGAAATTCTCTTTAGCGAAGATACGAGTTCATGGGTCATGGCCGCGATTTTTTATTATTAGCTGCACGTGTCATTGTCAGGAGTATAGGATACACCAATGCGCACTGGGAAGCAGGTTGCATAAACCTGGACACGAGACGGCATATTGTATAAGCGTTATTAGTAACAGTAAGTATGCGAATGTCATTTATACAAGAGTATACAAAGTTATCCGTTATATTGTAATTCTTCATAAATTGTGCCTTTTAATTATATAAGTTACATAATGACCGTCAGGGGAAATTCGAGATGAATTTTGCTGAAAACTCAATTAACAGTTAAAGGCATACCAGCGGTATAAGTAGGTTACCGACTTATGCTGGCCCAGTTTTCTGTTATACAAACGATGAGTATACATTATTTAAGTGCCCTAGCTATTTTCAGTAGAACACACACTCTACTATCTTAATATGGAAATCGCCTATACATACATGGTATAAATACCGCGATCAAATAAGTCAATCAGAAGTTATTTCTTATTAAAATATTCAATCACTGATGGTGACTTGTGAACTGGTTAAGTATAGTGAATCCGAAGCGATCTGATATTCGTGGCACGAGAGAATCTTCCCGGCCATGAGATATATGTGATAAAAATCCAATTTGTGGCACATTTGGTAATGTGAGCTAAAGCATGTTTCGAGTTAACATACCATGCTGGAGGGAGATATATACATTGTACCGGCGTATCAGACATCAAGTCACATGACCTCACAGGTGGATATTCAGAATGCAGTCCTCTCAATCTAATTAAAATTAGATCCTATCTAACCCTCATTTGTAGATGAGGCTACAAGCGACATATACGATTGGGGAGCATTGATAGGATATCGATTTATTAAGACTGGCATTCATCTCAAAATCATCTCGATCATCAAGAAGAATTCCTGTGGTGATCTGCATCTCAGCTACGCTTTTCTTGTTGATTACCATCGAAGTGGAACTCGGAATTCGAGCGCCGAATGCTCGAAGCCCTGCTAGGGAGGTTCGGGGGCATCTCCCCACCCCGGGAATTTTTTTTTTAATATTTAGACGTGAAATGACGCGTTGTGGCCCATTTTCACAGCATATTTCCGACTTCTGAGAAATATATATATTTTTTTTCTGATGAAACGATTTTTTTTCATGTGGAGCATTCCTGGGAGTTTTAAAATCTAAATTTAGTAAAATGGTACATTCAGGATGCATTTTGACGGAATACTTTGGTACAGTCGTATGCTTCCCGGATTTTTTTTGTTGGCAAATCTAGACGTGATATGGCGCGTTCTGGGGCATTTTAAAAGTATATTTTCTATGCTCTCGTTGTGTTGTAGACTGATGTGAAAACATGAAAAGATTTTTTGAAATTAAAATTATATTTTCGTTATTCCAGGGTTTTTTTTTTTAAATTTAAATTTAGTAAAATGGTGCATTCGGGTGCACATTGACAGAATGGTTTTACTATAGTGTAGGTCGTGTATAAATGTATGGAAGAATACTATAAGTGGAACTAACGTTCTTGCACCTAAGCTAGGATCCAGTAGACGGACTGGAATACTAAATCCCAGACAATCAGGACAGAGCCCTTCCGTTTCTCGAAATTATGTTTAAATCGTGCACAATGTACAATGATGCTTTAGACAGCATTTTGTAGCTTTGTAAAAACATCCAGACTTCCGGATCAACGTAAACAATAGTTTTTTAGATGCGGAACTCAATCCACGAGTGTAACGTTTTGAACGACATGGGCCTGCACCTGCCGGGAATTTGTCAAATTCTGGATGCAAGACGGTGGGCGCAGGCCTATAAATTTCTATTTTTAAGGACTCATTTTCATTTTCTATTTTTGAATTTTCCGATGCAAAAAGACGCGTTCTGGTGCATTCTGATAGCATATTTCGAACTCTCAAACTCCCTTTCACAATTATGTGTTAGTTGTGAACTTTTGCTTAGGCGGAAATCAGGCGGTCCGGCAGGTGTGCGTATGCACCCCCGAACCCTCCAACCTACGGGCCCGCATAATCATTTGCGTACACTTCGCCATCCATAAGATGGCTTGCGAATCGTGTGTCGCCATTATTGCGGAGCGATATCCGATACTTTACCGTATACTGTTCGGTCCTCATCCGGCAGAGAACAGACTCGAGAAATCTGATAAATTAAAGGCTTTTAATACTATTTCTGAAACATATATTGTGGGCATGAGCTTACAAAAGATACAGATATGAATAATTTCCGTATCATCCAAGAGGTGTTGTAGATCTGTAATTTTGAACAAGTAGGACAGCACATGACTCGAAAATGACGCGGTACGTTGGAGTTACGTCGGTAGAGTTTAGCTGATTGGCTGACGAAATCACGTGGTGTCGCGCTCGGGGAATTCCCTCATTTTGTTGCCGAAAGTAGGCTGAAAATGGATACACACGATCCCAGGTTCAGTCTTACCGCGTAAAGATGACCCAGATGGTTACAGGTTGCCTGCATAATATGTTGGTCGAAGTGACCATATCATCTGACAAGTCTACACAAGTTTGGCCTCAAAGTACGTGAAAATAAGTGGTTGTATGTGTGTCGGGGGGAACGGACGGGTGACAGTCACTCACTGCACCTTATTCTTTACAATTTTGTGTTTATGCAACATGCTCTGAATAGTAGCTATGTACATAAATGGGCCATAACTATGTGCAAAAATCTGAGACACGGGCGTGAGGTTCAAGCGCGCGCACACTGCAACTCACAGCTCGTCAACCGATGCAATTTTACTATGGCCCGAGGTAGCAGGGCCGAATATAATCAGCTATATCTGAATAAATATAGGTTTCCTGGAATATGTTTGCTTCTAGAGACTTCCATAATATACAACCTTCCCTATGGTGTAAATCAATATAATTTTTTGTTCAGTCAAATTACGTCAAAATTTGATTTTAAAGTTGTAGTTCAGCTAATCCCTTCTCCATGTTAAGTGAATGAGAGGACGGCTTGTCCGACGAGTAGGTCTAACAAAGATGATTATTGCACTCACTTGCGCTACCAATGGAAAATTTATTTACTCCTCACCAGAAAGATAAAGGTTCACTGGACAATTCTATGTAATTAGGGCTAATTATATACGTTCATAAATGATGAGAAATTACTTCAAAACACTTTTGAATGTGAGCAGATTCAGGTGATTTTTGGGGTGAGACGCGGTCGGCTGCACACCAACCGTTATTCCTGATTGACCGAAAGCTAATATGCTGGGCGGTGACCGCTAGCATACATTTATATGGTCGGTTGGCGCTCGCGAGTTAACAACTCTTACATTCTGACTGAAATTTCTCGATATAACCTAAGTCGCTTCAAAGTATCAATTCCATTTAGAATACATAAGCGATTCCATGCTTTCTCGTCAACCACGATTTCCGAATTCTCACATTTTTAGCTTGGAAAACGATTGGTCGCGAATCGTTCCTGAGAATATCGCGAAAAAAAAAGGGAGAAAAAAAAAAAAAAATTCTCAGGATAGTTTTTAAATCGTTTTTCTGTGCAGGTTCTATCTGTGTAAGTGCGTCCACAATCGCGAAACATCGGATTTTTCCCTAATCGCGACAGAAGCGCGAGGCCACAATGATAACTGCAATATATAGCGAAAAATATCTGCCGCTACACAATATAGTTCTGCGAATTGGAAAGGTCATCAATATATAATGTCGCGATTGTTGACCGAGTGATGGAATATTCCACGAACTACAATAACCCCCGGAACAGGAACGGAGTCGCACTACTTCGGATACTACTGGATCGTTTTTGATGGTTATTTAATGGTTATTTTTTCGACTATAAAATCGATTGATTCGTGGAACTTTTTCCGAATAATAAACATTTCCAACGAAAACAAATGAACCCTAACAGAAACTCTATGATTTTCTGGATGTTCTTCCAATTTTCTCCATTATCCAATTAATGTGCCGGATTTTAATTTGAAAATTTGAATTAACAAATCAAGTGCTTTCAAACCGGAAGATTTCCCGTGATGCATTGTTAGAACTCAATCCGCCTAGAGCAATCGCGATTCGATTGCATTTTTTTTCGAGAAAAAATACATTCACTCGCACCTCAAAAATCGCGACATCAAGCCATATTTCAAAAATTGCAATTGAATCTGGAAACGCATTGCTATTATACATAGTATCCGGTTGGACATACCCTTGACAATTCGCATTCCATAAAGAAGCACGACTTTTTGACATATGAAGCCGTTATCTTCAGATGCCATTTAGGTCTGGCGCGGACAGTTTCCCCATGGTACAAGGAATCATTACCACCGGCACGTTTTTACCCCCCACAGCCGGGGTCTTGTCGTTGCCATGTACGTACGTCCGTCCGTCCGTCAACATGTTCTTGTCCGCTGAATATCTGCAGATCTATCAAGTCGGGCCTGACCACACTTTGGTGAGAGCTTCCTGAATGTTGATTGATGAAATGATTAGATTTTCAGATGGCTATGGTGATTTCATGATTTTTAATTATTTTTTTTTATTATTTATTGATGGCTTAGCTTTTGCACTGTTAACTATGCCCATCGGGAACCCTTGGTTGCATGTTTCATTGTGACTTTTGAAGGTTCGCTGATATAAGAAAGCCTGGTCCATTCAAGATTCAAGATTATCATTGGATGGAACCCCCCAATTCCCATATATTCTGGGAGCTTACATTTCCCCACCCCTGGGGCACTAAATGGTAAAGTGTTGGACTTTTTCCTATCCACAGCTTCTCAGACTCATGTGATATGTATGAGATGCAGTGTACAAGAGGAAATAACCGGCGGGGGGTTCCCGCAGTATCGAACCCGCGTCGCCTTAAATGAAGGACAACATGTTTCTTCAATTTTGCTGTTAAATCATTCTACTCCACATTATATGATTTATCCTAAAGCTTTTGCACAAAACATATTTTATTTCAGAAGTATAATATGAAATAACTGGCAGGGGAATCCCTGCAGTATGGAACCGCCTGTTAGTTTGAATTTCGCGTCGCCTTAAATGAAGGACAACATTTTTCTTCAATTTTGCTGTTAAATCATTCTATTCTACATCATATGATTTATCCTAAAACTTTTGCATGAACCATATTTGTGTCCACACATTTAACTGGTACAACAAAATGCTTCAATTTTTGTCACCAAACATAACCGTACCTTGGAAATTATTTAAAACGAGTGATTAGGAGAGCCAATTTTTAGCCTGACTCTGGGCAATTTTGAACCAGTTTGCATACCTGGAGCAAAATAATGATAATGGTGGGCCTGTGTCAATCTGTGTGTTTCTATGCCATTAACTTGTTATCACACTTGTGCAATGCATAAATTGCCACTGATAAACCTACACTTTCTTGCATGCTGTAATCCCAGCTCACCACTCACGTGAAAACGAAATCTATTATATACGGTACAGAAATCACACAAACTGTATCCGCAGGACTGTATCCAGGGAGTTTTTGCAGGTTCCGATCCCAAACTCCCAGTTCCTTTTCGTAATTCATTATTGAGGGTCCAATTTTTTTAGTGAATTTCGGCGCAAAGAGCCTGTGATCAATCACAATACAGATGTTTATTAACATGAAATTCAATACCCAGCTATGCAATCGGATCGATATTGAGGCTCCCAGAAGCTTTTTCTAGGAGTATTTCCTTCAGAAATCCTTTCAAATTGAACAACAACAACAGCACTTTCGTTTTTTTGTTTCATTTGAGTTTTGGGCGCCCATACGTCTTCCGAAACTAAATTGGCTCTAGATGCAGCCCTGATCTTACTTGAGTAAAAAAAAACAAAAAAAAACAGGCTGAGGGGTCCACGCACCGTGTAGGTGCTTGCCTGCAATTCATGGTTAAAAGTAAGATTACTTTTGCATTAGTTTTCGAGTGGAATGTATTTCAGTCACATAACGACTGCGATCGTTTATTCTCACAAATATACACATAGCGAAAAAACGACCTCCATCTCCGGATTTCCCTTCGCTGGTAGATTAGTTAGCTTTATAAATCGTCTCTCTCTAGTATTCCTTTACGGAACAATACCATAGTGCTCGTTTATTGCCAATACAAGCGTCTAGTTCGTCATTCCATATTCACGATAATCCAAAGACCTATTCCATATTCCATTAGCACCAAATTAAAGGAAACATAGGCTAGTTCTCCGGAAGAGAGAAGCGATCAACAGTTTTCAATGATGACGGTGTGGAGGCTAAGAATGTCTGGTGGTTACGAATGTCCGGCTCCTATCTTTTAAACCTAGCTGGGACATTTTTCTCCCATTGAAGATAAGTGTCCGTTTTTAGTTGCAATATAGGGAACGATATGAGAAGAGACCCTTATCCCCAGGACACTCTTAACCATCACAACGGCAAGTCTTCATGATGTTGCAAAACTACCAAATCCGTAACGTTGATCAGCATTCTTAATCCATATGATTTTCGATGTGAAGCCGTTATCTTGAGATTGAGGTATCTCACAGGCCCACAAAACAAGAGTTTTAGGGGTGTGGGCGGTGGTATTAGGGTGAAGTGTCGAAATATGGAGTCTCTGTATATAACCCCATGCTTTATATAAAATTTCGACACTTCACCCTAATACCACCGCCCACACCCCCCAAAACTCTTGTTTTGCGGGCCTGTGATTGTGGCTGTTATGAACAACATGAGCACTTCGAAATACGTGGGTTCATAGGGCCTCGTAGCCCCTGGTTAAGCGGAATTTGACACAAGTTGCGAAACGTAATGCCATAAATCTTGCAAGCTGTATACGCTCGTATTTTAACACCGCCATGCTTTATCCTGTAGTTACCCATACTTCTGCCCACTCTGGCATTATGTAGGTGAGTGTAGAATCCAGAGCTAATCACCTTGTCCGTACTCTTGATCTATTCTATATTATATCTGTTAGCACCGCGTGTTGCTTTCAAATTCTCTGTGATTTTCTTTTGTCATAGGTAGCCTCCCTGCTTTCCGATGTACGAGAAAGTAGTTGTTGGCACGCTGGGGGCACTGGGAACCTCCTATGCAGCATACAAGATCCTCTTCCCTTGGCTGGCCCTCGATTTCGATCAGGAACGGGTAACTAATCGGTTCATCAAGCTGTTTGAGGACCGTGTTGCGGCCAAAACGTACCTAATTGATTTGTTCGAAGCAACCGTTGACAGGAATCCAGACAAGTACTTTCTGATTTACAACAACAAGATATTCACGTACGGTCGCGTGGAGGAGGAGGCGAACAAGATTGCTCGGGTGGTGCAAACATGGAATCTAAAGAAAGGAGATGTGGTGGCAATGTTCATGCAGAACGGGCCTGATTTTGTCTGGACACTGTTAGGTAAGTGTGATCTCCAAGAGGATTGTTAGAATATCGGGCCATCTTCGCTAGCTATATTGTAGATACATCTTAATATCCGTACGCGGTTTTGACGAAATAACAATGCAGTGTGAATAAAAAGTGTAATAACCAATCACAACACGCGATACGTTTTAGCTTCAGCATTCATAGTTCTGCCACGTAGTTGGCACAGTGCAAAACTTTTTATAGTCGATCTTTGCTGCATCAATTCGCATTGGGCCGGTTTGAAAAGTGCGGGTAAGTCGTACAACCGGCCTTTGGAGATTTTAATGAGGATACGGGGAAATTGTCTAATCCATTTTATGATCTTCTTTAAGATATCCTCCCAGAAATTATGTCCCAGTTGCATTTTGTTATTCAACAGTCCTCGTCGCATTTCTGCGCAGCTGAGATGTATGGAAGACCGAATAGGCCACCTAGCCAAGTTGACAACTTGGCTAGTAGGCCACCTCGCATAGAAACCACTAACACGAGGAAGGAATAGAGCCAGGCGGGATTTGGGCAAAGCTATAGATAGCTGCAGAATACTACTTTGTGATTGGCAAGCGTGTCTGCAATAAACTCACATTATATAATCTCCCGTTGATTACGTGGGAGTAAGATTTTGTCCTTTTGTATCTTGCAGGTTTACAGAAGCTCGGCATACCAATAAGTCTGATCAACTATAACCTGAGACACAAGGCACTTCTTCATTGTATCAATGTGTGTGATGCAAAAGCCGTGATATGTAGTGGAGGTATGTGCGCTGATACTGGACATACATTTGAACCTAATTAATTTGATTAATTGCTAAACATTACTTAATTGTACCAAAAAAAAAAAAAAATACTTAAAAATCCTGCTTCATCGAATTGGTTGTGAAATGACAAATCGATCACTGTTCAAAGAGGTTGTCTGGATACATGTAAATGCATAGCCTTTTCTGGGATTTAGGTTAAACTTTACATTCAAATTTATCTTATACTTGCTGCCTTCTACGCTAGTATCTTTATTATTTCCGTCAGTCTTTCTCACAGAACAAATATTGGATGAGCTGGATAGGAGATGCAATATATAAACATTGTTTTGACTGTGTTACCATGGGAATGTTCGTTCCCCTTCTTGCTATCAAAAGGACCAGGTATGTTTAGATGGATAAATAGCCCCAGAACAGGTGCGGTAGAAGTGCCAAAAATAAAATATTACATATGGAAGAAATAGTTCAGTTGGCATGAAGCACAATATTATATTGTATACCCAGAAAAGTTTCAAGGCACCGAGTCTTATCATTCTTGAAGTAGTGCATTCGTGCAAAATAGCCAATTTTGAGTCGAAAACAGCTCATATTTTTTCTGTAATCATATGAAGATAAATGATAACCAGAACCAGCTTGATACAGCATATTTGCTGTTGCAATACATAGTCGTAGACCGAATCTGGTTCTGGTTATCGTTTATTTTCATGTGTTTTCAGAGAACAATAGGAGTTGTTTTCACCCCAAAATCAACTATTTTGCAAAAAATGCACTACTTTACGGTTCTGTTACTCGGAAATGATGAGACTCTTCAGTGCCTTGAAATTTTTGTGAGTATACAATATAATATTGTACTTCATGCCAATTGAATAATTTCTTGTAGTGGAAGTATTTGATTTTGGTACTTCTGCATTGCACCTGATCTGGGGCCATTTAACTATCTAAAGATACAAGGTCCTTTAATAAGGTAGGAGGAAACTTGGAATATTTTATTTTCATTAATTTTAGCCTTCAATATTTCTAGATGGACAATTCGCTTTTCGGAGATTATTGCATACACGATCATCATATATGCGTTTTGTGGGTTTCAGACAAGAAACTCATCGAAGCCTTGGATGAGGTTAAAGGGGAGATAACTCACGTACCCGTGTATATCCACGCTTTGCCATCTGGCGCTTCACCAGTTGACTTCCTCTCTCTACAAGAGCTGACAGATACTATGTCGAGCTCGAGGACGGATAAATCACTAAGGAACTTCGAAGATTTTGACCCTATGTGTTATGTGTACACTTCTGGAACAACAGGTAATAAAAAGATAAAATGTATTTTCATTTATAGCGAAATATCTCTTGAATAAATGTTAATATCCTATATGTCCTGTCTGCTCAAGCCACTGGCCATTCAAAATATCATTATGTGACTGTCATTTCATATGATTGTGCATCATGTTGGAAACGAAGCATCCGCTGTAATACTTGGTGTAGAACCACTTGTATATGCTAGAAAGCGCCAGTCAATGAAAGAACCGGAGCGCTCCGGCAACATGGACGAGACTCATTGAAATAAAGTTCATTGGGGACCTGGATCAAAACCGTGAAGTCGCGATGTGGCCCTGCTGGTTAGAGCGTTCGTCCTGTATGACCATACCGTTTGTGTCATTATATGCGTCAGATCTGACATTCAATATACAGCCGTGGTCCACAGAAGAATTTTCGCGTCAATATTCGAAAGATGGTTTCCAGCAAGAGCGAAGCGATCAACAGTTTTCAGTGATGACAGTAAGGGGCATCATGATGTTCTTTACATAAAATCCTAATCACTGGCTAGTAATATTTACCCAAAGGAGTTTTGTCTTACAAGATTCTGAAATAATTGTCTGTGGCGTTGATTGAAATCGTCACAGTTTGCAAAGGATCGAGCAAATGCTACCAGGAAGAGATATGTATACGCTTTATGCACGTCTTTCTGGATATTGCTATCCACAATGGGTAGTTAACTATGTCAATATGCTGATGCTAAAATCCAGTTTTTGATTCCACTCCCTGTAGGGATACCGAACTCGCCAGCCTATACATATCTCACCAATGATAACAACCCAACATCTCTTTTACTGGATGGAAGTTTGGTTTTCTTTTCCAGGAATGCCTAAGCCGGCTTTGTTGACTCAGTTGAAAGGACAAGGGATTGCAGGCGTTCTAGAAGCACAAGCAGATCTCACCTCTAATGATATTGTGTATACCTGCCTGCCATTGTATCATTCCTCAGCACTTTATATAGGACTCTGCAGCGTGATTAGTACAGGTAAATATGTTTTAATATTCTCCACAACTGATCATATACCAACACAACTTTCGCGAAAAGCCTAAAGCCGATATCTCAGTCAACCAAATCATGGTCGGCCGAATTTTGGAATCAAACCATGACGCATCCTCACGCATTTTTTTTTCTTCATTTTTTTATTATCAATAATCACATTATGACGTAATATTGTGCTGGCGGCCATGTTCGATTGCATGACATGCTAATCTACTAGCTTTTTGTATAGCCAAGCTGTACATTCATGGTTTATGTGCTGAAATATCGCGAAATTAATCATCTGTACCATTTCACTGCGCTAGTTTGACCTTCTCTCCAAAAGCCCACATTTACAATATATTTTATGAATCAGTCGTGTGCCAAAATATTGAAGAGCTGAAAGCTACCCTACTAACCCTACTGAAAAGGGCATAATTCCTCCAAATGCACAACTATTGAAAAATGCCGAGGAATATATAACGGTCACCATAGCATCTGTCTCATTTTATATCAGAATATCGTACTGGTTGCATTTGGTGAACACGTCCTCAATTCCAAAATCCTGTTTAACGTTAGTATACCTGCTTGTCCAACTGTTTAGTATTATGACCTTCGATAATTTGGGATCAGTCATGTCTTAGGGGTGCCCGTTTGGAAAGAATCCCAATCCTAGAAAAAGAGTCCGTCCTTGAATACTATGACGAGAGTGACCCTCCTACCCTGGCTGTAATTGACCGTTGCACTGCATAATTCTTATAGGGGAGAGCTGTACAGTAGATACGGATTGTATTGCCCAACAGGTTTCCACATTGTCAGTATTCAAATCCAGAGACTGAAATGATGGCGTTCATATAACATTCATGCAGACATCAGACAAATATGTCTTTCTGTAATCAGACATCGACCATCGAAGACATTTTCGTCGATAATCAGCCTTCATCACACAAACATCCAAGAGAGAAGTGGTCAACTTTGCTGCCATGGAAACATCGGAATACTCAACCATGGTGCTGAGTTACAACATAAAAACTGGCGTTCTATCTGAATTTTGATCCTATTTCATGGTATTTTTCCTCAATTTTTCTATAGACAAGTGTCACGCACTTCCCTAGCTGTCACTCAGTGTATCTCACTGGTGTGTGATTTCTCTCCGGAGGCGAAAATGAGAGTAGGGTAAACACATCACATTCAGAGTTCGGTACTCTGTAAACCATGAATCGGGTTCGAATGAGACAGTAATATACTAGACATGCAAAACACAAACAGACTCAAAGATAACGGAGATTGTGATTCAGGTGAAATATAACATGAACAATTTTATTCATCAATGTACAAATGTTGTATATGGGTATAAGTATATGGTAATATGTACTGTAGGTTCAGTTTACATATACACCGTGATTGGATGATCAGATCAGAATCAGTTCAGCTTGTGCCAAATCCGGCACCGGTTCAGTTTGTGCCAAATCCGGCACTGCATGTTTGATTGGTTCAGTTTGTGCCAAATCCGGCACAGCAGAGCTGGCATGATACTTATTATCAAGTGCCGAAATTATATAACATGGTGCTCCGAAAATGGTGCAAATCTCAGCACTAGACTAGGTGCAGGTTGCATAATTTAGGCTTGCTCCGAAAACGGTGCAGCTTGCAGAAGTCAAGCTTGCTCCGAATATGGTGCACCTCGCGGAGATGTTTTACTACACAGAGTTTACGCCAGATCTGGCACACTCCGAAATAGTAGACCTCTAAAAATTCCCTATGTGGTGAAACGTCTACATAAATTGCCAAAATATTTGGAGAAGATATCTGAATTCAACTCCAAGCTTTAGTTTCATATATAATTTAGTAATTTATTCTCAGGCACTAACGCCAATTCTTTCCCAGGGTCGTCGCATAATTTCACGACATCGGGAGCAATTTGCGCGATGACGCAATACAGAAATCCCCGACCTGTTTACATGCTAATAAGATCACATGACCGTGCCATTACAAGTGAATGACAACTGCACCATGCTACAATATTACTAGCTGTAACTCACCAGGGGTGGGTACTCCATCATGCCTTGTGCCATATTCGGCGTTACAGTTTCGAGAATAAATTTAGCAATTTAGTTTTCGGCCAAAACCTCTCCAAAAACACATCCGAACTTTCGGAAAATATGTTGGAGATCCCTTGTCCACTGAAAATGCGCGTATTTATAGTTTTCTGACCTGACCTCTGACCTCGTCTAGTTAACCAATCAAATAACACACTAAGTGGCGCGAACACGCCCCTAAGGTAGATTGACAGGGAAACCCCCCGCTCTGCAGGAAACAGCATGGCAGAAAGCGGAAGATTTCAACCGTCATCGAGACGATCCATAGCTCTAAACAGTGCACTCTTATCTTATAAAGAACGGACAGTATCTTCAGGGATGTTTTAGTGGTACATAGATGTTTAAGACGTAAGAATAATGTGCCAAAGAAGGGACAAAAATATACTTGTCAGCTTCCGAGATCGTCGGAAAAGGTGAGCGAATAACAACAACAACATCCTCAAGTTTTTGACAGGTGCACGAAATATATGACCTAAAACGTCTCCAATATCGCGTAAAGACACAACAGGTTTGCATGAATATATGCCTCAAGATTAAATAAGGCCTGGGCCGCTACATTGCCCCCACCTCTATAAAATTTGGTCCCCAAATCTGGCAGTCATGCAAACAAGTTGATCATATGATATACCACCAGTAGAAATTTCAATAGCTTGGACTGGTACATTGCAATGATGCAATGCAAGAATATAACGCAGAGAGTTCATTAGAACAGGATAAAATCTCTATTTATTAAATATATATGTCCCAGCCGGGTTAGCATATATGTAAGAGATAAATATAGGAACCAACAGGAATGAATTTTGAACAATTATCTTGGTGTATAATAATCGTGGAACTTTTGAAAACTGTCAGGTAGGAGTTATCTCCCATAGACCAACTTCTGAAATGAACAAAAACTGTATAACATACTAACTTGAACTTCATACATGTACTTATTTTGTATAATATATATGAGTTGGCTTAAATACTTGTACTTTTGTGGGTATATTAACCGTACAAGATAAATTCAGTTCAACTAATTACAGACATAATGTCTTATTTGCCCTAGAATATATATATATTTTACAAGAATTCACATCAGGCACAGTATATACATTAACCCACGGATCTTGCATTGATCCGTGATAAACCTGAATGAATGAAATTTGAAATATCACATGTATGAGTAACCTGAGTAAATGCATGAATTATTTGGCACATTTACCAGATTTAGAATAACAATATTCAATTTTTGTTATACATGTAGACTAGGATTTTGCTCAGCAGTCTTAGTACAGTTATCCATATTTACAATCTCTTTTATAATATATTATATACAAGAAAGTACTGATTTAGATATTAATATGTCATTCAGACCTAAACTGAATACATAATTTAAAAGTTGAAATCCTTCCCCAACCCCAATAACCTACTGTGACAAAAAAAAAAATCAGGTCACCTCTCCCCCAGTGGGTCCAAAATATCCCCCAAATTTTAAGATTCGTTCAAAAAGGCTAATTTTCGGTTGACTACTTCAACCAATCCATCTAGCTTGTAGAACTGGGCCTCACGGCGCAGCTCCACCAGGTACCTCCGCTCAGATGGAAGGGTTGATGCGTCGGTTATCCCCCCATTCCTCAAGTAATTTAGACAGTGCCGAAAATGAAGAGGCTCCCTGTCAAAAAAATAAACAACTCCCCCCCGAATTTCCTCTAGTGGTGCGTATCTGTACTTATTCCCCGCAATCATGCCGAAAATTGACGTCGGTTCGAAACGGAGAGTATCCGTACTCGTTTCGAACCGAGTCCCCCCCACATTTAAAATAACTCTACCCCGTTGCTGTTCCTGCAGACTGGTAAGTATTGTTGTAATATAATCCGGCTCCTCCTCCATCGTTCTGATTGCTTGGCGCCAATCCCTCTTATCCTGGAGGTCAGCTGGGACTGGATTACAGGTTGGTGACGGTGAGTGAAGATTTCGGCATTCAGCATCTCCAGCAGGACCTGCCTGAGCTGAAGCCTCAGAATTAGTGTCCGAAATGTTACCAATGATACTCTTGCAGTCCAGCTGCAAGATGTTAGTAGAGATTGTGGACTCAGGCGTACTTCTGATAGTGAAGCGAATTGGAGGACGATCCTGCGCCTCCAAAACAGATACTGTATTAGATATATTAGCTTCCTGTCCAGCAGGAGTAATCTCCACCTGTTCAACAGGGGCATGATGAGGACTTGATGCAGTAAGATCTACAAGTTCCTGTCCAGCAGGCTGTAGTCTAGGGATTGTATAATTTGGAGGACCAGCCTTAGGTTTAGAAGTTGAAGAAGGTCTAGCCTTATGTGATTTGGATTTAGGTGAAGGTCCAGCCTTTCGTGGTTTTGATGTAGGTGAAGGTCCAGCCTTATGTGTTTTAGAGGGGGTAGCCAGCTCAGCTGGTCTACACTGCCCTGGTCGTTTGTAACCAGGTCTCGGGGCCCCGCCCGTAGATACCTGGTTACTCGCCTGCATAAACGGATACCGTGGTTTCATCACCACCTCTACTTTGGTATGAAAAATTTCTGATTTGAACTCTACGAAAGATTTGTCCACCTCCGGCCCCACCTCTCCTGTTAAGCAATTTACTACAACCAACTCCGTACAATCACACCCGTTGTGTTTCGGAATCCATCGGTGGAATGTCTTTCGACAGAGCAGACACTTCCATCCGAAGCCACTGTGATGCTCTAAGACGTGTCTTTCTGCAGCTGCTCGTCGCAAGCTATCGAAGTTATCACACGTACTGCACACCCAGTACTTGATCTGGAAGAAATAACATGTTTTCATTCTATTATCTGCTTATTGTTACAGATATAAGAATTCACCAAGCCGGCGAGGCTGTCTGCAAGTCCGACGGGGTCGGTCATTTTCTCGAAAAGAAGGGGCATGTGGGAACTTTGGTTTGTCTTTACCAGTCTTACTGGAATTCTTTATTTTATTTCTGACATATGGCAGTCTATTTCTCTTAACACTGTCAGTCTGTGAATCGTGAATCGTGTCACCATCAATTTTCTGTTCACTCTTCCCTAGATATATAATATCATCTGGAGTGGGCATTTCACAATCGTCACCACTTTTGGTGATATTCCCCTTAAACCATTTAGGGCCATTCTCCCCTTTATATGGTTTAAGCCTATTGTGATGTACCACACAGGGTTTTGATTTTGGTGTCAGTTGTACACGATACGTGATATCACAAAGTCTGTGTGTTACCACATACGGTCCTTTCCAGTGTATCTGCAGTTTTGGGCTTAACCCTTTCTTCCGAGCAGCATTATGCAGCCATACAAGATCTCCAGCCTCATAAATATGGATATTCAGACCAGAATCATAATTCTTCTTCATTCGGTCACTAGCTATCTTCATATGTTCCCTAGCAACCTCATGTACTCTTTCCATTCGATGAGAAAGATCATAAGCATAATCTGATATGTCAGTTTCTATACTTTCAGGTATGCCAAACATCAAATCAACAGGCATCCTTATCTCTCTGCCAAGCATCATAGCACAGGGTGTAACCCCAGTTGTCTCATGTACAGAAGAACGATATGCCATCATCATAAGAGGAAGATGCACATCCCAATCTCTCTGATTGTCAGACACAAAAGCTGACAACATATTCTCCAATGTCCGATTCATTCTTTCCACCATCCCATCACTGTGTGGATGGTAAGGTGTGGTTCTAGTTTTCTGGCTCCCCATTAATTTACATAGCTCACAGAATATCTGTGACTGAAAATTAGAACCTTGATCAGAATGAATTTCATCTGGAACACCAAAAAGGGAGACAACTCTCTCCAGTAACTTTTCTGCTATAGTGGTAGCCTCTTGATTCCTCATGGGAATGGCTTCAACCCACTTTGTAAAATAATCCCCCACCACAAGAATATATCTATTTCTGCTGTCTGTGGTAGTAAGAGGACCCATTACATCCAAAGCTACCCGTTGCATCGGCCTTCCAACAATATACTGTTTCATTGGTGCCTTAAATTTATTTCTAGGCCTCTTTCTAGAAGCACACATGTCACATACTCTACACCAGTGCTCCACATCTCTTCTGAGATGACACCAATAGAATCTTTCCCTAACTCTGCCTAAGGTTTTCTTATCCCCGAGATGGCCAGCAGTTAGAGAGTTATGTAATTCTGTCAAAACAGTCTTCCTTAGTATTTCTGGGAGTATAACATGCCATTTTATTTCATTTCCAGACTCTGATTCCCACTTTTTGTACAGTACATCATTGTATAAGTACAAGGTATCCCATATACACCAATAGTGCTTTATCTCAGCACACAAAGCACTAATCTATGACCAAGAAGGACGTGTGCCTTTTAATTTCCAGTTAAGCACAATTCCAATCTTGGGATCAGATAACTGCAAATTATTCTCTAATGCTTCATCATTATCTGATTTATAATGCTTTTGATCAAGTTTTTTACAGTGACTACAGCTATCAGCATGACAAGGTCTCCTGGATAGAGCATCAGCGTTTGAATGTAAACGCCCTTTACGATGTTCTATTTCCATGTCATAAGTACCCAATGTTTCTATCCATCTGGCTACTTGACCTTCAGGATTCTTAAAATGAAGCAACCAAGAGAGCCATGGTCTGTTCTAACCTTAAAGTGTCGACCATACAAGTAATGGTGGAACTGTTTTACACTCAAAACTACACCGAGCAATTCCCTGCGTGTAACACAGTAATTGCGTTCAGTTTTACTGAGGGCTTTGCTGTAATAAGCTATAACTTTCTCGACTCCATTTTGTATCTGAGAAAGAACTCCACCAATAGCAAAATTACTAGCATCTGTATCCAATATGAACTCCCCATCCGGTATAGGATAAGCAAGTATTGGTGCTGATATCATTCTATTCTTCAGAGTAGTAAATGCCAGGTCACATTCTTCTGTCCATGCAAATGAACAGTCATGCTCTGTCAAATGATGCAATGGTCTTGCTATATTAGCAAAACTTTCAATAAATTTCCTATAATAGGAACATAAGCCTAAAAAGCTTCGAACATCTTTTACGTTCCTAGGAACTGGCCAATCTTTTACAGCTTCCACTTGCTTGGGATCTGTGCTTATCCCATGCTCACTAATTATATGACCCAGAAATGCCACTTCCTTACGGAACAAATCACATTTCTTTGGACTCAGTTTCAAATTAGCAGCTCGGAGTCTGGTGAATACCTGCCGCAAATTTTCTAATTCCTCATGGAACGTTTTTCCAAAACAAATGATGTCATCCAAATATACCATACAGATTTCGTGCGATAGCCCTGCTAAAACTCGCTCCATTAGCCTCTCAAAAGTAGCGGGTGAATTTGCCAAACCAAATGGCATGACTAAGAAATGGAAAAATCCTCCCTGTCCTGTGGTGAATGCAGTCTTTGGTTTGTCTTTTTCAGACATTCCTACTTGCCAATAACCACTTTTGAGATCCATAGTGGAGAACCAAGTCGCTCCTGACAATGAATCCAAAGTATCATCGATTCTAGGGAGTGGATGACTATCTTTCTGAGTCGGATCATTCACGAGTCGATAATCCACACAAAATCGAATAGTGGAATCTTTCTTCTTCACCAAGACAATGGGAGAAGACCATGGACTGAAACTAGGCTCTATTATACCATTCTCCAACATTTTATTTATTTCCTCCTCAACCACTGCCTGTTTAGCCAAAGGAGCACGTCTAGCATTTTGCTTGACAGGACGTGCTGAACCTGTATCAATCTCATGTTCTACTAAATGTGTTCGGCCGATATCATTCCCATCTTTGGAGAAGATATCCTGAAACTCAACTAAAAGTTCAGTCATTTCTTCTTTTTCAGCTCCTGTCAAATTTTGGGAACTCCTCTCAACGAGATCCACTAAATGACTAGGAATTGGAGGCTTTGTCGAATTATGGGGATTGACTGTCTGGCAATTGGCTACAGAACATTTTTCTGTTTTCTCATCAACCTGGATAATTTCAATTCCAGGATCACAAACTGCAGCTATCGTATTCTTGTATAGCATTTGAGCTCGATCAGTAGGATTCATAATACGCAATGGTATTATGCCTTGGCTCGGGGCTACTACCGCTTTTGCCAATAACAGCTCATTTCTCTGCATAAATCTATCTACAGGCTCTATTATTCCATAATGAACTCCATATGGAATTTCAATTGCATTTCCTGAGATTACTACTTCACTGCCAGGGGGAATTAGAGTATTCTCAGCGACAGATATCCTACAACAAGTAGGCTCTATGTCATTAACATGCATGTAACAGGGTATTTCCTTACTATTTACTGACAGTGTGCCAGTACTAAGTTTCAAATCACATTTATGTTTTGTGAGGAAATCCATCCCCAGTATACATTCAATTTGGATATCTGCCAACAAAACTTCATGGGAAAATTCATGTTTCCCGAACCGAATTTTAATTTCAACACAACCATCAAATGGTGTTATATCACCGGTTGCAGTGACCAAACTTTTATTTACATTGAATACTTCTGGGCGTGATGCAAGGGGTAAACGACTGAAAATGTCTGTTTTCAATATTGTTACATTGGCACCTGTATCAACCAACATAGCAACAGGTCTATTCTCTACTGCAGCAGCAACAAAGAGACGTTCACCATTGCCCAATAAGTTATTGATCATTACTAGGTTGGGCCTTGATAATTTGGCCGGGTCCCGACCCTTGAACTCGGCGCTTGGTAGTTTCCCTGATTGTTATTTCTACCAAAAGCCGCATTTTGAGCACTTGGAGCATTGCGATTACCATAATAGGACTGATTGCCCCTCTCATTTCTCCTATCCCCTGCCCAGTTTCTATCTTGTCTGTTATTTCCATTACCACCAGCAACCTGCGGTCTATTGGGTGGATTTTCTGCAGTTGGGCCCCCTTTCACCAAGCCTTTCTTCAACTCAGAAAACTCCTTTTTCAACCCTTTTACTTCAGTCACCAGAGATGTGATATTGGTTCCTAATTCATCTCGTGACTTTGAGTCATCAGATTTTCCCTGAACCATATTGGCTACATGTACATGACGACCACGTTGCCGATCGGTCAACCTATGCGTTTCTAGACGAACAGCTATAACTTCAACATCAGCCATAGTTTTAGGTTGAGCTTCACGCAAGCGAAGTCTCATATCAGCATCATGGATTGCATCAATAAAGTGGTCGATTGCTAGAGTATCTAGCAGGGCGACAGGTGCATTGGGATATGCCTGACGAGTCAACTTTCTTATGGACTGAGCTAATTCAGGCAAAGTTTCAGTTTTTCCCCTTAACCTGGTTTGTAATCTAGCCCTGAAAACCTCAGCTCGGTTTACTGAACCGAATCGATAACTAAGAGATTTTACTAGGCAGTCATAGTTGCGCCTTTCAGTCTCTGATAACTCACTAAGAACAGCTCTTGCTGCTCCCTTTAGGCTTCCTGCAAGATATAGTGCCTTAGTGGAGTAATTCCACCCATTTATGTCTGCCAAAATACCAAATTGATTCAACCACTCTTCCCAGTACTCGAACCCATCATAAGTCTGAGGTCTCATTTTTAATGTGCCATTATGTGCAGAATGAGCGAAAGAACAATTCATAGGAATTTGTCCAGTGTCAATATCTCCTGCGTCAAGTCTGACATGCCCGTTACCAGGACTACCACCCTGTCCAGGTTGATGATTTTGTTTATTGCCAACACTGTAAAATGGCACATAATTGGCTTCACCAATTCCAGCAATTTCCTGCGGAGTACTAACAACAAATCCAAGTCCCTGATTTTCAGATTTCAGACCAGTGTCTTCTCTAGGCCATGGTGAATCAGCATGTGGGGGTGTATTTCTACTTTCATGTTTCAAATCTACATGTTCAGGATCCTGAGTATGCCCCCACCTCAAAACAGGCCTGGAATTTGCAACGTCTACATGTAATGGTTGTCTCTCCATTTCTGGAGTAGTCTGGGAATGTTGAGTGCTGTAAAAGTCTGGTCTTTTCAAGTCAAACTGTTTTGCATTTACAGATTTTGGGAGTTTGTCACTTGTCTCCGTTAATTGTTTACCCTCGCCGGATAATCTGTCATATTTCTCTTCCAAACAGTTAATTTTCTCAAAGAGTAGACCAAATTGATCTTTATTCTGCTTCAGATTCTCAGATATTTCATTTATTTGGCATTTTGTTTTTCTCTGATTTTCTGCTAACTCATCAAAATTCCATTTAATGTGATTGATAAGTTGATTAGCCAATTGACTAAACTGTTCTGACAATGCAGCTGAAAGCTCTTTAGTAGAACTAAGAGATTCTTTTGTTTCATTAGCATTGTCAAGTTCAAGAAATACAGCATTCTCCAGGTCGGGGATTTCAAGATCTGTATCACTGTCATGAGAAGTTTCACCACATAGGTTTGGTGACTTTAAAGTCACAACATTCGAGTCATCCATTTTCAGTTTTTAGCTCTGATTTGTGTTTTTAATCTCCAAGAGTCTGTTTCGTCCAATATACTGTCTCAATATTCCAAGGTTATCCGGCACAAATGTATCCGGTACCAAGAATATCCGGTATCGCTGCCACCAAATGTCACGCACTACCCCTGTGTCACCCAGTGTATCTCACTGGTGCAAGGCTTCTCTCCGGAGGCGAAAATGAGAGTAGGGTAAACACATCACATTCAGAGTTCGGTACTCTGTAAACCATGAATCGGGTTCGAATGAGACAGTAATATACTAGACATGCAAAACACAAACAGACTCAAAGATAACGGAGATTGTGATTCAGGTGAAATATAACATGAACAATTTTATTCATCAATGTACAAATGTTGTATATGGGTATAAGTATATGGTAATATGTACTGTAGGTTCAGTTTACATATACACCGTGATTGGATGATCAGGTCAGAATCAGTTCAGCTTGTGCCAAATCCGGCACCGGTTCAGTTTGTGCCAAATCCGGCACTGCATGTTTGATTGGTTCAGTTTGTGCCAAATCCGGCACTGCATGTTTGATTGGTTCAGTTTGTGCCAAATCCGGCACAGCAGAGCTGGCAGGATATTTATTATCAAATGCCGAAATTATATAACATGGTGCTCCGAAAATGGTGCAAATCTCAGCACTAGACTAGGTGCAGGTTGCATAATTTAGGCTTGCTCCGAAAACGGTGCAGCTTGCAGAAGTCAAGCTTGCTCCGAATACGGTGCACCTCGCGGAGATGTTTTACTACACAGAGTTTACGCCAGATCTGGCACACTCCGAAATAGTAGACCTCTAAAAATTCCCTATGTGGTGAAACGTCTACATAAATTGCCAAAATATTTGGAGAAGATATCTGAATTCAACTCCAAGCTTTAGTTTCATATATAATTTAGTAATTTATTCTCAGGCACTAACGCCAATTCTTTCCCAGGGTCGTCGCATAATTTCACGACATCGGGAGCAATTTGCGCGATGACGCAATACAGAAATCCCTGACCTGTTTACATGCTAATAAGATCACATGACCGTGCCATTACAAATGAATGACAACTGCACCATGCTACAATATTACTAGTTGTAACTCACCAGGGGTGGGTACTCCATCATGCCTTGTGCCATATTCGGCGTTACAGTTTCGAGAATAAATTTAGCAATTTAGTTTTCGGCCAAAACCTCTCCAAAAACACATCCGAACTTTCGGAAAATATGTTGGAGATCCCTTGTCCACTGAAAATGCGCGTATTTATAGTTTTCTGACCTGACCTCTGATCTCGTCTAGTTAACCAATCAAATAACACACTAAGTGGCGCGAACACGCCCCTAAGGTAGATTGACAGGGAAACCCCCGGCTCTGCAGAAAACAGCATGGCAGAAAGCGGAACATTTCAACCGTCATCGAGACGATCCATAGCTCTAAACAGTGCACTCTTATCTTATAAAGAACGGACAGTATCTTCAGGGATGTTTTAGTGGTACATAGATGTTTAAGACGTAAGAATAATGTGCCAAAGAAGGGACAAAATATACTTGTCAGCTTCCGAGATCGTCGGAAAAGGTGAGCGAATAACAACAACAACATCCTCAAGTTTTTGACAGGTGCACGAAATATATGACCTAAAACGTCTCCAATATCGCGTAAAGACACAACAGGTTTGCATGAATATATACCTCAAGATTAAATAAGGCCTGGGCCGCTACACAAGTGATCCACATATTAATGGTCATCCTTAGCATATGGTGATCCCGATTTTTATTTCATTTCTAATATCTATAACAGAATTAATTCGTGTGAAAAATTTTCACGGAAACCATTTGCTGGAAAGCGAAGTGTAAGTCTCCACGTCTATCGTCCTCTTTATTTCGACAGAGACTAAATCGCAGCAGAAATATGCTTTGAATAATCATCTCTTTTGAGCTAACAGGAGCAACAATGGTGATTAGTAAGAAGTTTTCAGCAACTGGTTTCTGGGAGGACTGTCGCAGACATCGTGTCACTGTCATACAGTATATCGGGGAGCTGCTGAGATATCTGCTTGCCCAACCAGCGGTATGTATGGAAATCACTGCTCAAATTCCATCTCCATTTAGCTTCGGTACTATACCAATAGCCTTGCTGGTTTGTTCTGAGATATTAGAGTTGTCCTATAAGATATACGAGTTCCTACCCAACATGTTGGTATGGAGAGGTTATACTAAACCTACAATAAACGCGGCGATGTAAAATAGACCGTATACATTACAAGCTTCGCATTCGAGGAAAGCTATCCTTTTCCTCATGTAGTGGCAATGGCAATCGTTATGTTTGTACATAGCTTTACTATGAAATTGAATGAGCTCATTTATTACTCGGTCTAAATTGTTTCATATTTCTGTTGCTGTTCAATACCATGGCTGACCATGTTACATTCAACATATATCTCCATGTTTAGTGCTACTATGCTATATAAATATTACTATCTCTATGCCCCCTTGCAATTGCCAGTACCTGAGGATGAGGACTAAGGTTTCCTCGAAAGCTTGTAAAAATGAATGTATAAAACTTATTTCACATTGTCGCGTTCATTGTAGATTCATTACATATATAATCCTCTTTCCTTTGCCGCTAACCTAGATGATTCTACAAGCTGATATATTTCAGAGCTCGAAGGATGGCGTTCATAAGATCAGAGTGGCTTATGGCAACGGTCTGAGACCAGATATCTGGGATGAATTCCAGAAGCGTTTCAAAATTCCTCGCATTATAGAGTTTTTCGGATCTACAGAGGGAGTTGTCGGATTTGTCAATATCCACAACAAGAAAGGAGCTTGTGGACGTTACTCGCCTTATATGGTACGTGGAGTCTACAGAATTAATCAACACAATCACGTGCACCTTGAAACAGCCAATAACACATTAACCCTATTCTGGCCTGGGCGATTCGGTGGGGGAGCATTTCTCTCTGAATATTTATCCTATCTCTTGAGCTAGGCGGACCAGACTTACCACGCTAAACCCTTGGGCCAAGCTCTAACAGAAAATGTAGAAAAGTTCAAGATGACTGCCATCATGACGTCACAGTGACGTCATTTTTGTTCTTCGCAAAACCTGCATGATAAATTAGAAAATAATCAGCTAATGTGAAATAAAATAGTTTATGCCCACTTTTCATCACAGAAAAACAGGAATTTTGAAGGAAATTGACGAAAATATCATTTTTCCGTTATTTCACAGTAAATGTATGTTGGAGTTTACAATATATTTAATCTTAAATACATTTATCGGTACATTGAACTGTGATATTTCAGTTGATATCAACTGGAACGGATAAACTAAGCACAAACATAAGAAAAGAACCTGTTTTCTCTGAAAGGAGGTGGGCATCCTTGCACACGAAACGCTAATTTGCAGGAGACATCCACCACCTGCGTTGTACAACATCAGAGCATTACCAGAACAAGCACAAGGGCTGACACGGCGGCTAACTTTAATTTTAGTTTTATCTGACGTGGAGATTCTTGTCACAGCTTCCCTCATCATTACTAAGCGAAACTTGTGGTGATCGCATTGTAAACACAAAGAGTTGAACTACGCGAACGAGCAATGGCCATTTCAGCCTTCCACTGACCTACCGTTACTTTTTCACGTAACAGATAATTGTAGACAACGATGCCACGTAATAAAACATTAAAGGATGTTAAAAAATAAAGTTATTGTTAATTACAGTGCAACCTAACGTACAGTTGATTGTCTGTTAACGAACGGTAATTATTATAAAATACGGTCAACATTTTACAGTTTAAAACATGTTAAAAAGTGGTATTGTAAAGTACGATGTAAAGCACCTTTTCTGCCAGTACATTTAACTGTGAATTTACGGTGTGATTCATAACAGTGCAAGTCAATCGCAAATGGA